>VNJV01006966.1:0-45143 GCA_008042635.1 Drosophila nikananu
GTATTTTCTCTTACCCTTTTCAGAGCTTTGGCAACCATTTGAGCTGGATTCAATGGGAGATGCAAAATCGCAATAATTGCCAAATCCAGTTAAGAATTGTCCCCTAGCCAGAAACGAGCACAAAACTGGAAGCAAAAATAACTTAAAGCCCAGACGAAAACACAGAGCCAGGAACAAAACACAGACAGAGACCAAAAATTGCCACAGAATATTGCAGAGAATTGCAAGGAACTCACAGAGAGAGAGAGCAAGACAGGAAGTGCAAAACTGACAGAGAAAGAGATACGATAACTAAGGACACAGCCAGGATAATATTCAAACGGGGTCAGTCATTTACTGCACGATTGCCAGCCCCAACCAACGAACCGAAAGTTTAATTGCCTCTGTTTTCCGAAAAATAAAAAAGACAAGAGACAAAAAGGAGAAAACAGAACAATCAGCACCGAATGCAACAATTAAAATCAAAAAGTTTCGGACAAGATGCTGCTGCCTACGCCGTGGCGACAACAAATCCCAACTGCTGAGCGCATCCATCGGCAACTTTTGCGAGCCTAAGATCCTGCGGAATCCTTCGAGGGCGAAAGGAAAGTCCAAGGAAAAGTCCGGGGAAACAACGAGACAGACAGGGGAAGGCAAAAGCACGCTGGCGAGTGGAGTGGCGGGGCTTTTAAATCGTCTGCTTCTAATTTGAATGGACTCAGCCGCATTCGACATTCAAATGCATATTTGGAAACTTTTGTTAATTGGTAAGTGCCAGTCCGTGTTATTTTGTGCCTGATGAAGACGAAAACTTGACCGGTCTCTGGGTAATTTGTGCAGGCCCAAATAGGAAAACTATTTTTTAAAGAAGTGCAGAAGAGGCCTTTATATTTAAATAAATTTTAAATGCCTTAATTTTCTATTAGAAATTTAAAAAACTATTTAAATTTGTATTCTGACATTTTATTGATCTAAAAATGCTATTGTCAGTCTCTCTGAATTTTTTGAAGTGCCCCTCCAAGTGTAATGCGAATGCTGATTTCAAACTTTTAACGTTTTACGCTTCTTAAATGAGAACAGCGTGTTGAAAGAATCCCTAAAAATTATATCATAACGCTGCAGGAATACTCTATGCAAATATGGACCAACTTCAAGATTAACTATGTACAAATAAAGAAGCCGAAAAAATAAGTTCACCCCTCGGAATGGTTCCCAAATTTACAACTGCCTTTGGTGAGGGTGCGGACTATAAAAAAATTACCAAAAGAGATAGCCAACTCGTTGAATAAAGGGTTAAAAGTTGCTGCTGCTCTTACATACATACCATTTTTTGTTGTTTTTTATTTTCTTGGCCATTTCCTCGTTTTTCTGTTCTGCGCTGGAGAGTTCTTTCCCGCCGAGTGGAATAATTTTTTTCTCTTCCGCGGCGCTGTTCTTCAACATTTCAGCAAGGCTGGCTTAAATAGTACTTTCACCTACTTTCTTCTGAGTTAAAGTTGTTGAGGGCAAACCCTTGGGAATAGACTCAGCTCCATGCGAAGCTGAGAGCTTTTTAATTATGAACCTCGGCCTCTCTGGGGGTTAAGTCTGCGGGCGTTTAGTTAATTTGTATTTTTCAAGTTTATTAGAAAACAGAAGTTTACGCTAAAGAAGCAGCAGATGCTTACCCGCTAGCTTGCAATTTTTCAATTAAAAAACAATCAAGCTGAGTTTTATGGAATAGTTTGTATATTTACCATATATTAAACATGAGTACTCAACGTTACAAACTTGCCAGATGCAGCTCTCAAATTAGGTGTCTTTAACACAAATATCAGAAATTAATCCGTTGCATTTGGCAGAAACTTCTTGTTGCAATCGCTTCGCCATATTAACAGTCAATCGACTTTGATTAATATCGAGCCCGATTCGAGTTCAATTTCAATTTGTGGCCCGCATCCTTCTGCAACTGCAACTTCATCTTTTCCCGCCGCCCCCAGCCTCTGGAGATTTCGCTCACTTTGACATGGAATCTTGGGGCACTTAATAAAGTTATTTATCTAGGCCAGTCTCCGACTCCAACTCCAACTCCGACCAAGGAGTCTTCGCATGTGCGCTGAGGTGATTGATGGCATCGATAAGTTTTATAAACGGCAACCGCTTGCACCAGACATCCTCTTCTATTTTTTATCTCCTTCGATAAGCCTTTGACATCTCTGCAGTTGCTCCAAATTGCGCATACTTAGATCTGCATACTCTGGAGGGTAAAAAAAAATATGCTAATCTTCCTGCAGCTCATTCCGGGGCATAATTACGCCCTCTCCAGTGATTTCAACCCCAATTAAAAGTCTGCTGCACTTCAGACTCAGCCGAGAGCTGACCACACACAGCCCCTGCCTGGGCCTTAGAAGGGCCAGAAAGCGGTCTTTTATTCGGTGGCAAAAAATAAAAGTAAAGCGGCTAAAACTTTTGCGCCAAATACTTAATGAGTGGCTCATAAAAATTCTCATATATATGCAAGTGAAGTTCCTGCTCTGTGTGGCCGAAAAACACAAATGTCAGACGCAAACCGAAACCTCAACAATTAAACTTTGGCCGAGTCCAGCAAACTGGCAGACCAAACTGTTTTATAATGTATGAGGGTTTTTCTGGCAATTGCCAAAACAAAATCACTGCAAACTGCACAAACAACTCTGTAACGGAGTCACTCAAGTGAGCAACTGGCCAAGATCTGGCAGGAGAGGGAGCCTTTGTGGCCAAGACGCGTGGTTAACGTGGCTAACAATAATTTCAAACAACTTTTCACTAGAAATTGCATTTGCCCAGTAACTTGAGTTTTAAGTTTTGGTCAGAAACAAAAGAAGAAAAAACTAATAGTTAACTTAAAATTTACTCTAGTTTAGTTTATGAAATTAGAAAGTAGGTAAATCAAAGGAAAAGTCTACAGAAAAGCTTTATAGCAAGACTGGACGAAATGAGGTAGAGAATACACGAAGGATGAAAAGCTTTTAGCCATAAAACTTGTTAAAAATATCTATGAGGTAGTTTGCCTTAAGAGTCTGCGAAAATATCTATAAAGTTGAAGCTTTTCGGGAATAATTATAAAATGTATAAGACAAGCTTTGACTTTATATTCTGCCATATTATAAGTTTCTATTATCAGTTGCTCGCCGAAAAAGTTTATAGAAGGCGTATAAGACAACCAAAGAGCAATGTTGTTTATATTTATGGCACATGTGGAAACCTTTTGGTCACAATTTTATAATACTTTATTTTGTTTTAAAGAAAATGAAATAAGAATTTGCTCTTACTTTTGGTTTCCATAAAAATTCAAAACCTTTGTTGCCGAATAATAAATTATGGTTGTATTTATAAAAAGGGAAAAAGCTTTCATTCGTATACGAAGTTTTCTAAATCCGTAAGGATATTTTACTCGAAGTCCTGCCACAAGTTTACTTTGATAATAAAGGGATAATTCACCTTGAAAATATTGCACAATTTTACATCGAAAATAAGTTAAATAAAAAAGTTTACAAATTCCCTTTTTTATAAAAGATATGTACCCTTGCCATACTTTTTTGTATTTCAAAATGTGTTATGCCACAAAGACTTTAAGAGAGCCAAAGGCCAAAAAGAGTACCTCCCATAGATATGTGATGGCTAAATATTAAATGCATTTATCAAGTAATGCGACACTTCCCCAACCACAAAGTAAAATTTAGACAATTTGAAGATGAAGGCGTCTTAACTCAATTGTAAATGGATACCATCCTCACACATTCCACTTAAACAGCATTATTCAATTTAGCCGTCACAAATGTCATCCGTAATAGAGACAAACTCAAAAGGCAAGAAACTCGTCTGGAACTGCGGTAATAATACAAACAAATTAGAAATTACGATGCCACGAAGATGACTTCTCGGGGCGTGAAAGGGGCGACAGGCGACGAGTAAGCCGGGCCAACTAACCCGCAAGCCATTCAGAGTGTTAGCACCGAAGATAAGAGCCAACTACAAGCACAACTGGGGGAAGATGGAGCAGAAACTACAACGAGTGGGATCTGGAGGGGGGAGCCAGCTTAAAAGTATAATTTGTAGGCTGTTGCAGTCTGTTGCAAAACCACAAACACAAAACGTACACACATGTCTATGGGGTACACGGGGGAAAAGCTGAACCATATTAAATATACATACTGCAAAATGTATACAAGCTAATGATCAAGAGGATATTTGATGGATTTTATAATTTTAAATTATATAAAATTGTATTCAAGGGCATGCCACCTTATAGAAATTTTATTGAATGTATAATACATGCAACAAATTATTTTCATGACATTATTTTGTAGGTCTTTATGTGATATATATTGGATTCCTTGTACTATATCCTAGAATTAGGATGAGTCTTGAATATTTATCACAGCATTTTAGGTTCAGCTTAAATATATAAATTATTTATATACGATTTTATGAACTTGAAGGAATATTTGTGAACAATTTTAAATTTCAAATATTCAAGGAATTGGTAGAGCAATTCTAAGGAAAACAGATACTTTTCTAAATAGCAAAAGATAATGAATCTTTTACTTCTAAATAATATTATATTTAAGAGCAAAAACCTAAGAAGATCCCATGCTTTTTATCACAGTGTACTCACAGGAGTCTAGGGTTTTTATTATTGTGGCTTCATTTGCAATGCACAAAGGCAAGCGGTTCGGCGAGCGGTTCGTAGAGTGAGTAAGAGAGATGGAGCCAAATGCGTGGCAAGTTAGCGACCACATCTAAAATGAAAAATCTCAAGCACACACACACACACGCAGAAGTTACACATGCCAGCAAAATATTAGGAAAAACAGGCGGGTTACGATCCCGAAAAGGGACAACACTTGTGGCTTTTCGACTCCCCAAACACACGCAAGCACACTCGCAGTCGTTGCGGGTGTTAAAATGGCCACAGCCACAATTTGTGTTGTCACGAAGTAAATGTTGACACTTGACATAGACAAATACACAACACACACAGATACTCACACACACAGATACTCCCCCCCCCCCCCCCCCCCCACACACACATACACACGGGGAAAGAGGGAAAGTGAAAAAAGAGTTGCTAGCTAACCCGTTAGGAGTTTGTTTTATGCTTCCGCACACTTGACATTACACTGCCATTGCACATCCGTACCCTTGCCACTATTTCACCCATTTGGCCACCCACTTTGCCGCCCATTTTCCCTTCTCCTTTTGGCCATCTTTCTCTTTTTTTTTTGTAGGTTTTTATCTAGGGTAGCAGGGTTATATGAAAAGAGGGGTCAGGAAAGTAAGACGAAAAATAATGTAATTCATTTGGACAGTTTTTATTGGGTTATTCTTAATTGCTTCTCTTTCAACTAAACTCATTGCCTTGGCTTTGGCGTAATTAAAGATTTAAATAAATTTTAGATAACTTTTATAGTTAAATAAAAACATGTGTTCGAAATGGAAAGATTAAAATGTATACATTTATTTTTAACAGGCTGTTAAAGGCATAGAAAATTTGAATATTTAACTAAATTTTTGATGGAGCTAACTTAATATTTCTCTCTTTGCATTAAATAATTATAATACTATAATTCTTTAGGTCTTTGTAAATTTTTTTATTTAATTTATTGTACTTAACAGTTAATAATAATCGGAAAAGCACAATTTTAGTCTCTAAGTATCCCAATCTACTCAAAGACAGTTTTGAGAAAAGGTCCCCGTTTTATTGGCTTTAAAAACATATACCCTTTTTTTTTTGCATATTGAAGAACCTAAATCCCTCTCGAGAGTATATCCCCGCTGACTTTCCCCATTCTATCCTCTCATTTGTTTATTTGGATAAGGACCTCCTCGGAGTCGCCACCCATCGCTTTATTGTCGTTCGTGCCTTTATTCAATTTTACTTTGACTGCTAAGCTCCCCCCCAGCATCCTCTGCCGTCGATAGCCTTCACGAGGCGTTTAGTTGCCACTACTTGGGGCAAGGCCCGCCCACTCTGTACCCCCTAACGGCCGCCCCCAGTAAACCCCGTGAATAAAAAAACCCCCCGATACTCACACCCGGCGGCGTCCTGTTCGTGACACTCTCTGATAGCAAATTATTACAGTCTGATGAGTTCGTCCTCCTGATGAATGAATGCCGAGCCAATAAATTGTGCTCTGGGCCAAAGATACTGGACCCATTTTTGTTTTCTCTTCCTTTTTGGGGGAGGGTATAAAGTGGGGCATACCCTCCCCCACAGGAGGAGTCTTATTAGATCGAAGTATGGGGTCACATCAATTTGTTTGCTTTATTTAAGTTTCTGCTTTGATAAAAATTGTTTGCATACTTTGGCAAGTCAGCTGCCTTGTCTCTCATATTCGTTTGTTTGTCCATGCATTATGGCCTCTCGAGATTTCGGGGACAATATTTTCACAGGACTCTCAGGACTTAGTATCCCCCTCCGGCCGAATTTTCTATTCTCGCACGGAACTTAATTAAACTGTCTTTAAGTTTCGGATTCAACCACGTGCATAACTCAGGTCTAAAGGCAAAAGTCAAACCAAAGCCGAGCACCACAAGGGGCAGAGGAAGAGAGGATGCTCTCGGTTGTGCCGAAATATTTTCAAAGAAATTAATTACGCCGCGGGAAGGCACTCACACAAGGCACATACCTGTGTATCCTTATTGGCCATATAATGCGGTAAGTGGCCAAGGCAAATGCATTCCGCCGGCTGGAAGCTACAGCCCCGACCGCAATCTTGCGAAATAAACTACCTTGCGGTTCAAAGTTGATGCCCGGAAACTTTTGCGAGTGCCTCGCGTCCGCAAGTTAATTAAAGTGCTTAATATCCAGCTGTGGAATCCCTGAACCTGGCATTTTATCTTTTGGCTGTTGATTTTTCACCCATCAAATTGTTTTACGCAATCCTTGAGCTTTTCGTTAACTTGAAAAATAAATCAATTTACAATGGAAAAATTAAAATACCAACGAAACAGAAACAAAAGTAATTCTCAGTACTTCTAAAATTATGTTCTTAAAAGTTAACACTTATTCTAAGGATAATTTCTAAACATTTTCCATAAAATATATAATTTAATACCTAAACATTTCTAATATTTTTTAGGATATTTTATTAATTTCTTTATTTAGAATCAGAGTTACTGATTTATTTCTCTATTAAGACCATCTGCGGGCTGTCAATTGATGCATTAGTTCGATTAAGTATACGCCACGTTGCATGCGGGCTAGCCCAAGATTTCAAAATTCAAAAGACATAATTTGTGGTGGCATTAAATTGAAATGAATCGACTCGCCGAAAACGGACACCGAGTGCAGCCGGCAAACAAGGCGCAAATAAAAACTTTAATGCGACAATTTGCAGCTGCCACAAAGACCCCGAGAACAAGAGATTCATGAGAATCATGAGAATCATGAGAATCGGCTGGCGAAAAGCTGAGAGAACGTTGTGGGGGACTGGGAAAAGTTGCAGTTGCTGGGGAAGCGAAGCGGAAGCAAAAGTTGCCGCCAACTTGCTGACTCCTCTGAATGAAAATGAAGTTGGAAAAGTGGCGAGAGAACCAGAGATTTGCTGGAATAACCCGTAATGATTGCAAGAGTTTTTGATTGTGACAAGGCGCACAAGGAATATCTTTACGTATATATTCCATATATATACTCGACTCGGGCGACCCTTAAACGATGATAAATGTCCAAGCAGGCGACACGAATTTGTCAGGACCCCGAAAATAGTTTCTGATTAAGATCTCGCCCTCTTATTTCTGGCCGGCTGCGTGCAAAGGCATAGAAATTGTGAATTAACTGGCAACATTTGTCTTTGATATCAAAATAGCCCGGGGCCGAGAGTGTTAAAATTAAATAAATATTTATGCATGGCCCCAAATCAAAATCGGCAAATGACAACTAGCAGCTGTCCCAGCAGCAGTGAAGGATTTTATTGCCCTGGCCATCTGATTTCTACGACTTTGCCGCTCTCTCTTACCTGGCTGACTGGCTGTCATTTGCGGCGGAAGTGGCAGATGACTTCCTCTGGCTGGACCTCATCCTGTCTTCTCCATCTTGGCCGTCTTTTTCATTGTTTGCTGTAACCTTTTGTGTGTTGGTTGGGTGTTTTTTGTTGCCTCACTTATTCATGCACAGGGAAAAATGTAACACTAGAAAAATGTTAGAGATTAAATTACAAAACAGTTTAATAACGAAATTATATTGTTTGGGATTCTAAGACTCTGTGTTCTAAATATTTTGTATCTTATTGTAATAAATATTTTAAAATGTATATGAATTAGAGTTAAATATTAACTAATTGTAGCTGATTTTTTCATAATCACACTCTGTGCTCTTTTTGCTGAAAGTATTTCCAGAAGTGCCCTATATAACCTTGCCTTCCTGGCTTCTACCTCATTCTCTCGTTGCTTTCCCTACTTCCCTACTAGCCCTCCAGTTATTTAAGCTGGCACTTATTTAATTTTCATGTAAAGTTGATGGTTGCGTAAAAAGTTTCCCCCGCCTTTTGTTTAGCGAAAGTTAAAGTTAAACTGTCTTCAGCTCGCAAGGCAAACAATTTTGCAGCGTATTAGAAATTCCGGCATCCAAAGTTGCTGGTGTTTCTGGCAGCGGCTTCCTTTGACACAAGTCGCTGTGCTCCTTTGTGCTCCTCCGCTCCGAGGCCCGAGGGAAGTTCTCCTCAACGGCTCCTTCATTTACTTGCGGTTGGCCAACCTTAAGGGCCAAGTTTTCCATTCTGCTTGCATAATTGAATTCCGCTTTTTCGGGGTCAACAAGTTGTTTAGTTGGAAACGAGCGCGAAAATTATTGATAGAGATTATTAGATTACAGGTGGAGATTCAATTTCAATTGAATTTATTTTTGTAACAGGTAATGATTTCCTCTTTTTTGGTAATGTTTGCCAAATAACATGGCTGCATTGTGTTTAACTTAGGGGTAGCTGTCTAAACGTCAGTGGAATTTAAAACCTTTCTAGCTCACCCGCATCAAGCCGATAAATTTCGTTGTCAGAAGAACGTAAAACAAACATTTTATCATGTTGCTGGTTAATTAAGCACTGCCCCCGGAACATTTTCGTGGAATATTTATGCGCAGACTATGCGTGTCCATCAAAATATTAGCATAATCATTTGGTAGCAGACATGCCGGGGCAGATTTCACTCTTGTTGCATGTAAAATTTGGATTTTGCTTTTAATTTCCCGATGCATATTTGCAGGGGCCTCGTGTCCGTGCCTGATTAAGCGTCTAATATGATATTTTTCAATCAAAGGTAATGCAATTTGAGACTACAGTTTATGCACCTCATTATTTCACCCGTCGTTTTATAGAAAAAAGAAAGAAAAGGCAGGCCATTTGTCACGTTCCTTCTCCTGTGAGCGGCCTTATCAAGGCCGTCTTTGGCTGCTAACGAGTGTCAGCTGCGGTGGCGAAATCTTTGAAATTCATGTTCAGTATGCAAACGATGTCACAAAGAGCCGGCTGCCAAGATATTTGCCTTGAGTTGACGGGCGTGCGTCGTCGTCGGGGCTCTGCCACTGGGAAATCGAATTTCATCTCCGGCGGATTCAGCTTTAAGCTGGCAACGAAATGGCTAAATTGTGACCGAGCTTCCTGGGTTCAGTGCACCCGCACAGATGGACGGCTAATGTCCATGAGAGGCGAGTCCTTTATTTCAATTTACTGTTGCATAAAACGCGGAGCAGTTAAATGCCTTGAAATATACAGCAACAATTTGTCAGAGTGAGCGAGTGTGTGTGTGTGTAGGAGACAAATAAACAACAATTCATTTGTACAGGAAAAGAAAAGATGCGAGAGTGCACTTGGAAAATTACATCTCATTCGGAAAACATTTATTCGCACTGAACGAGGGGTATTAAATATCTTATTGAGGTGTGAATTTGAAAGTAAAATAAGTATAGTTGGGAATGTAACCTTAAATTAAATGAAACAAAATAATAAATATTGTTTAGGGATTTTTTTCATGGTGCCTAATGAATGCGAGAACAGAACACTCATTCAACGCACTCACTCATGCAGTTAGTGTGTCATTCTGCCGACCCCAGCAACCCGAGACCAGTGCACTTTGTGTCCTACTGTACTCTGCCATCACTCATTTGTATGTGGCATGCGATGCCATTGGCATTTATCTTCGTTCCAAACTGGGCATTGTTCAAACTTATTTGTGTGGCGCTCCCCCAGTTACGTCTTTTGTGGTTTTGATGTAACAGAAGTCGAGACAGGGCCAGTTAATGCCTTGCACAGTTGGCTAACTTTCAGACATTTGCATTTGCGTATTGACCACATCTAGGGTCAGTTCATAAAAGTTACTCTCGTCACAGAGACAAGTGCATGCCAATGGGTTTCTGGTTAAAAGGTTTCTCCTTCATTTCGATCACATTTCGTGCATTTCCTGGCACATTTTCCCGGCTTTGACTAAGCAAAGTTAATTGAAATTTAGAGCTCTCGAAATTAACTTTTCAATTATGCTTCCGCATGGGAATTCCGAGCAAAGTCCCATGGCCCATGGCTGCTTTTAATGTTTGCCAGTGGACAGGGCGCTGGCGAGTTTATAGCATGTTAAATGTGCTTTATGTTGCCAGTAATCGTTGACAGTGTTGTCGCTGCTCTGTACTTGGGAGACTGTAAGAAAAATTGCAGCAAATTTGTACGAATATTTAGAAAATTCAATTCGAAAATATGTAATAGTTGCTTAGTGATTTATTTTTCAGATATTTTTGGGGTAATAATTTCAAATTAACTCAGGCTGTCTATATTTTATTATAATAATAGTATAAAATACATTTTCCATTGCACCTTTTCCCCAGTGCACTCCAAGTGATCGCACCCAAACCCATTACCATCCGAGCTGGCTTCTGTGTATTCGGTGCTGTTCTGTTCTGTTGTTCTGTGCTCTTGTTGGTGGACAGCATGTTGACAACAATAACAACGAGTGCATACATGCCTCGTTGCAGAAATTATAGACATAAAAGCTATGTGCCTGCTACCACCTCCCAGCTTTCCAGCCCGCAGCCCAGCCTCCCCGCACATGCAGCTAAAATATCGTTCTACTCGGCCAGAGTTGACATGACAGTAACTTCAGATGCCAGGCCCACGAGTACGGGAAAACCAGGGGGCAGCATTGCAAACTGTTGCACTGACTTTCAGCTTGCAGAATGACATTCATAGGTGGCTCTGGGCGGGCGGAAAGGGTTGCATTTTTAGGGGCCTCACTGGGAGGGGGGAAAAAATTGCATTTATGCATGTGACGTGTTGCTCGCCTCGACACGCCAGCAATTTGGCACAGAAAACCGGAGACGCAACAAGAAAAAAGAAGGGAAAATTTTGGGGAAAAACCGGAAGCCGAGGTTTTGGGGCTGCATTGGAGATTTTGATGTCATTGGCGACCGCACAGAAGAGTCAAACCAAAAAAAAAAGAAGACAATTTAGCTGCAAAATGTATCTGACGTTTTGAATGCAACAGCAAGCTGCTGTCAAAATTGGTTACTCCAACTCCTCCAGGGGCCTGACTCATTAAAGGAACTGGGCTTCGGGTCATCTGGTCATCTACGAATTGGTCAGTAAAAGCCAATTAGACTACTACGAAGTCTGTGTGGGAAGTGGGTTCCTGATTGAATTGATTGAAGCTAATTGGGGATATAACTTTGAAGCTGAAAAAGGAAAAGATTATTGCCCAAAAGCTATGCAGAGTTTAGAAGTTAAACAAATTAAATTTAATTGGTATCATTCTTGGCAGAACCTAAATTTCAATTTAATGTTATGATTATTATTTATTTAAAAACCTTCCTTCCCACTTTCATGTTTCCCATGTCAAGTGGTTTTCCCCTGAAGATTAAAGCACTTCCAGCAAGGCCCCTCGTAAAAACGAAGGTGTAACCCCACTCCACTTGAGAATCTCAACCGTCCGAGCACTTAAACTGAACTGCATCAATGCAGGACATGTGGATCGAGCCACACACATATAAATTTCTGCACTTTTTGGGGTCAAACGGGATAATGCCGATGGGCGTGGCAGCTGCCTGTAACGCACATGTGCCAGTAATTTACATGCCTGTCTATTTGCCGGCGCTTGGAGGTCGCTGCCTGTCAGGACACTGGTGAGAAAGATGGATAGATGGATGTGGAAGCGGATGGTGGAGAAAAAAGTGTACCATAAGCAGAGAGAGAGAGTGAGAGAAAAGAGAGCTGCAAAAAAATTGGACATGTAAAATTCGCCAGAAAGACGCCCATTGCCAATGCAAAGGCAACCTTCAAAACAGTTGCATGCATTTTTCAATTTTAGAATGACGAGGCGATGGTTTATACGCCGCCCCTTTTCCCGTTTTGCCCAGATGCCGACCCCTTATGCCACTCTACCCTCTTTGCTGCCTGCTGCCTGCATTCGTGGGTTTTTCTGCTGGCTTAAAATTTCACCGCATGACATTCATCATGGAGCAGGACCATTCTGACCCCCAGCTGTGTGGGACGGGTTAAGGCTGCCACTGCACTTTATACGTGGTATGAGAAGGGTTAAAGGGGGTGTGTGGAATTTGTATATTGATTAGAAAATTGTAAGGGAAAACTATAAAATATAAGCATAAAATGTAAGGATATTGCAAGCCTTCTAAATTCTTTCATATAAAAATTAATTTTCAAAGGTAAATGATACTTTTCTTGGAGAATATTCTTTGGGATAAATAATTAAAAGATGTGATACTTTATGTAAATATTTCTAAACAGATTTTTAGAATGCAAACCCTCTTAAGTATGCTTCAATAATTGTTAGCATTAGTTACCGGGTATTTCCTAGTCTTGACACTACAGCACATTCTTTGGCTCTCCACTCCTCTGTGGGTACGTGTGTGTGTGCGCTTTAGATATTTGGGTTTGTTTTTCTACTTGCAACACTCACTCACACAGGCACACACTGAGTGTGTGTGTGTGTGTGTGTGTAGCCAAAACAAACATTGCAAAATTTATGTCGTCTCATAAATTTGTAGCATAATTCTGGAACTGCTGGCGCTGGTGCTGCCACTGCAGCCGCCACTCGAAAATGTTTGGCTGCCATTCTGTGCTTTTGGCCAAGAGCAAAACCCAACACGACCCGGATTTGCCTTTGGACCAAACTTGGTTTGGCCTTTGAGCCGTTTGCCGAGCTTCTTTTCTCTGTTTGTTGGTCTAACGAACCGCGTAAATGCAATTTCTGGGTTTTTTCCTTTTTACTTTGTTGCCGGAGAAATGAACTATTTTGTGGATAATATTTAAGGATTTAAAATGCTTGAACGGGCATCAAAGTGCAAAAATCTCTGGGGAAAGTAAAATATTTTTGTGATAAACCTGCTCCAAAATAAAAATCCTGATAACTAAAACTAAATGTTATGTTTGTTGCTTTTATCCATGTGTAGAACAACCTCAAGCTGAGCTCCATAGTTGTCACTCCCATAAAACACATTTCCTCCAGAATGCCATAAATAATTGCCATTCATTTGGCGGTGTCAGAAGCTGCCACCAGTCGAAAGTTCAATGAATTTTGTGAAATATTTAAGAGTCCTCGGGCGGGTGTTGCAAAAGTTCATGCAGTTTTCTAGCCTGTCATCGAATGCCAGCCAAAGTTTCTGCATATTTATTGAAGGCACTCGACGGTAAAATCAGTCCCGAGCTTGGGAACGGCCGCCATCAATTATTCCCGGCTTCGGGGATTTCAGGTCCCACTTAAGTCACTCGCTGTGCAGAGTCGCATAAATCAGATATTAAATTATTTGAAATGCTCGTGGGTTAATGGCAAGAGTCACAGCTTGTGGAGTGTAATGCGCTTAGGTGGAATTAGGCTAAGACCCGGAGACTTGCTTAGCAGATTGCGCATACGCAGCGTATGCCGGCAGCAGCAGCACCAGCAGTTAAACGAGTCTTTGGCCATGTCACTCAGACAGGACCCTCTGACTAATGCATATGCAAGCATGCGGGGCCAGGTAAGCCAGGTGAGCCTTGTAAGCCAACGGAGAGCCGAGAGCCAGGGGCGAGGGAGACCAAATCTCATGCAAGTGACAGCCAAGAAATGCAAGCCAAATCTGCCCTGGGGCTGCGCAGCAAAGCAAGTACATTCGTGAATTAATAATACAAGCAAAGTGATTTCTTTCCTTTACTTAAAAAAAAGTTTAGAGAGCAAAAAATATGGAAAGTTATAAATAAAGAAGAAAGGAAGCTAACTTCGGCAAGCCGAAGTTTTTATACACTTGCAGCTTACAACTGGATTATCAGCTATATGATATAGTTTCCAATCATGATAAAACTATAAACGAAATGTTCTCCATTAAAAACTAAGAAAAAAAACCAAACCACACTGAAATCCGTTGAGTTTAAGCCAAATTACGATCAAAAAACCACTGAAAAGTTCCAGATTTTTCAGCCAAAAATGAATCCCATTTTTGTCAAAAAAATGAAAGGGGTTTCATCATAAAAATTGTGAAAAATTGGCCAAAAATTAGAAATTGAGTTTTAAATGCAGAAATGTTCTCCGTTAAAAACTAAGAAGAAAAAACCAAACCACACTGAAATCTGTTGAGTTTAGGCCAAAATACGATCAAAAAACGACTGAAAAGTTCCCGATTTTTCTGCCAAAAATGAATCCCATTTTTGTCAAAAAAATGAAAGGGGTTACATCATAAAAATTGTCAAAAATTGGCCAAAAATTAGAAATCGAGTTTTAAATGCAGAAATGTTCTCCATTAAAAACTAAGAAGAAAAAGCCAAACCACACTGAAATCCGTTGAGTTTAAGCCAAATTACGATCAAAAAACCACTGAAGAAGTTCGCGATTTTTGATGAAACCATTTTTGTCAAAAAAATGAAAGGGGTTTCATCATAAAAATTGTGATAAATTGGCCAAAAATTAGAAATCGAGTTTTAAATGCAGAAATGTTCTCCATTAAAAACTAAGAAGAAAAAACCAAACCACACTGAAATCCGTTGAGTTTAGGCCAAAATACGATCAAAAAACCACTGAAAAGTTTCAGATTTTTCAGCCAAAAATGAATTCCATTTTTGTCAAAAAAATTAAAGGGGTTACATCATAAAAATTGTGAAAAATTGGCAAAAATTTGAAATCGAGTTTTAAATGCAGAAATGTTCTCCATTAAAAACTAAGAAGAAAAAACTAAACCGCTCTGAAATCCATTGAGTTTAAGCCAAATTACGGTCAAAAAACCGAGAATATATATACTTTATATATATTATTCTGACTAAAATTATAATTTCCTGTAAGGGTATAAAAATGACTTAAATAATATAACTTATAGATAAATCTAAGGGGATAGCCTGTTAGATATCCTAATTCCAATCTCATTGTCTTACTCACTTCCCTGTTACTGCTTAGGGCCAACTACATTACCGGCTCAGACCGCCTCCCAACTGTGGTGGATCATGGCTTATTATTTTCAAAGCAGACACCGACAAATTAACTCCCCAAAAATGTTTGCAAAAATCTGACCGCAACACATTTTTGTGCCACAGTTACCCAAAGTTTGGCCTGGAAAATGAACTTAACTGGTGTAGTTGTACATGCTACCCGAGAAACGGTTGCCCTGGCAATTATTTTTGCGGCTCGCTGGCAAACAAAGGAGAGAGTCTCGCTCGCAAATGGAGGACTAGGCCGGCTAGAATCAGCTTCCATCCAGCAGCTTCCTTCCTGAGTGACTTGCCTTTGCCGCATAGTTGACTTGCAAAATGGCAGGAATTTCTGCAGGCACCCAACCGGGCCCAATTTGTCCTGTATGCACGCCAAAAAGGTCCCCAGGTAGACAGGGCCATTTTAATAATTCATTGAAGTCATCAACGAAACTAAAGCGTTTTAATGCCCGCCTTTTTAAGCTGCCTCTTCTTATTGAATTTGCATTTTATCTATTTGAGGTTGGACCCCAGCATTAATTCCCAGATTTCAAAATTACAAATACAAAAAAGGGCAATACGTTCTGAAAAATGTTGAGCAATTTGTGGCTCCCTTTTTTTTTTTTTTGTAAGGGGGGAGGACTTAAGCTTTGTCATTAATTTGGCTTTGAGGTCGCTGGCCTGGTCAGCAGATTTTTAGTAGACCGCAAAAAATGGCTTTAAATCCATTTTATGGCCATGGCCATTAAGCGAAATTTGTCTGTCATACATTTATATGTAGAAGGGCAGGATGTTTACGATGATTCGCATACGGCACATGTAACATTTTTGGGGGCGGAACGCTTTTAATTTTATGACAGACTCATTTGCCTCGAGGTGAAAGTGTAACTATCGGCCATTCAAAACTTTGTTTTCGTTGTTTTGCGGGGGAAGGAAATCACGCATACGCCGGGGTAAACATAAATTTTTGGCATTGAGCTGGTAAACTTTTTTCGGGCTGCCCAACTTTGCTCATTTAAATGCTTATTAAATATGAAACATTTAGCTTTTTTATTTGTTTTTTTTTTTTATAAAATAAGGGATAAAGAGTATGGATAAAGAGTATTACATACCATTGATTTACTAAAAAATCTAGAAATATTTTTTGTAATATATTGAATATAATTTCATGTACAAAAAAATAGCAACCAATTTTCAGATGTCAAAAATAAATTCATATAATAATGCAATAAAGAAAATACTCTATAGACATTTTAAATTTGCCTGATCGATTTCTAAATCTGAGCAATTTTTGCCATATAGTTGGCATTCATATGCAACAAAGGCTTAATCAAACATTCCTAGTTCTCCGATTGTTCCATAATCTCTGTAAAAATAAACATAGAACAAAAAGAACCAATATGCCATTTAATGGCTAACGGCTGAAACGGGGGAAACGAACCCGAAACTACTCGGGCACAGTGGTAAAAATATAATCAAAATAGAAATTGTTGATTTTTCGTTTCGCTGCGCATACTAACGAGTTTTAAAAACTTTAACCCACCAGCCAGGCGACGCAGTGCCACGCACATCCACCCACATTAGTGTTAACCCATGGCAGCCCATCCCATGGACACATTTACCCTCCGCGCATTCGATTTCATTTCGCATTTGTGGCCCTTGTCGCTGTATTTTTTTCCTTCTTCGTTTTTTTCTTTTTGTCGTCGCCAACTGGCGGCTCTTGTAATTTCCGCTCCGTGTTTTTTACTCTTTTTGTTCTCGTTTCTTTGCCGTCGTTTCCCCAAATGCTGTAACCCTTTTTTACTTTCGCTTTTACTCTCCGCTCTGCACGGGGAGCAGCCTTCTCGCAGCCATTAGGTCCTTTGAATGCGACGGTCCTTGTTGTTACCGCCGCCTGCTAAACTGCTAAATGTCGCATAATTATCGTATTTCACTTGGAATTTTTCCCTGGGATTTTTCCGGCCTCCGTCCATAGATACCTCTCATTATGCCGAATTGTCTGCGCCTGTTTTTGTAAATCCTCTTTTCAGAATTTCGTTTTGGTTTTTTTTCGTATATCTCCGAGAAAGGTTCCTTTATTATTTGACAACATATTTGGCGCATAAAACGAGATGGGTTTTTATTAATTTCGAGGAACACACAAATATTTTTGTTTATGTTCACATGCAGGTAGGTGGGTCCTTTGAAGCTAATTAGAAAGGATCCCTTTTTTTGGCTTACTGGGGTGGCTGGTGAAAAGGTATACATAGTCCTCGGGTTAATCAGCAAATGCAACCCGACTTCTGTGGCGGCTTTGCTCCCGCTCATAACTTTGATAAATTTGTAAAAGCTGGTATTATCTTTGAGCCATTACAACTTTGGGGACGACTCAAATTAATGTTGAGTATAACGATTAAAATCATTTACGTACACACACACTCGTTCTGTGTATTTCCAAGTGCAATAACCATAAACTATTTGCACAAAAGTTTTCTCTTCGCGGGACATCGTTAAGAGGACAACTAGTGGGGGGCTTCAAGTGTCCCCCTTTTCCGGCTCTCAAAAGCCGCAGAAACTTTGGAAAGTCCTGCACTAATCGTTCGACACACACACTCTCCCTGGAAGATATAGAAAGCGGAGGGAATAGCATTCAACTTTTTAGGTGTTGTTCAACACAAAATACTACACAAGTTTTCCCTTTCTCTTTTTTCGAAATATATTTCTTGGCTTCCAAAATGCAGCAAGTATTATTTCGCTTCCCGTGCTTTCCTTTTGGCGCAACTCCACTTGAAAAATCCCCCAGCATTTTCTGTGCCGTTGTTTATGTTCTGGCATTTTTTACGAGGTTGCCCGGCGCAAGACAACATTTTATTATTTTGTAGCGTTTTATTTCCGCTTACACTCTCTTCGCTCTCTTTTTTATGTGGCCCACCAGGCGGGCCTAAAACTTTTTTTAAACAATTTGAAAATGATTGTTTCTTGGCCCGGCCTGGCTTGTGGGCTTGGCTTTTCCTTATCCGAAGGCTTTTCTGGGGCCTCGTTAGCCTAAACGTTTTATTGTTTCATAAATACTTAATATGCGTTGTAATTACTTTTGAGCATCTTATCATCGTTTGTTATCCTCGGTTTATAGTTGTTGTTCGCCCTTTTATGGCCAAAACTAAAATTGTGGCCGAATCGTGTGCGGTTTCATTAAAGAGATTCAGCATCCTGGGATGCCCCATTCTTCGTTTTCAGCTTTGTGGCAGGCCACAAAACGGTCAGAGAACGAGAGAGTGTGCGGAATGCTTTTCGGGGTTGCTTAAGTGTGAATTTAATTAGAATTCAACTGATGGCAGATTTGTGTGTAGGCCAACGGCAGACGGCTTTTGAAGTGGGTTAATGTCATCGAAAGGATACGCAGAAATGCCCAGCATTTTGGGATCAAGAGGCTCTGTGGGAGGTGACCATAATGTCTCCATTTCATGGCCAATAAACAAACTCCATGTGTTGCCAAGTGCGAAAACATTGCAGCCATTCCTATTCGCATTCGTATAAATAAATACGTAAGTCCGTACACAGGGGGAAAAATATGTGTGAAGTGAAAAATGGATGCCAAATATAAAAGATCTAAAAATGTGATGAATAAAGATTAGGTTGACTTGAATTCCACATGATTCATGTAGGAACTATATTATGCAGGGGATTTTCTTCTTTATTGCATTGTATTTATTTATAAATTATTAGAAAAACCATTTCACAAATGTATAGAAATAGGAAAACCCTCACTAACCTTTCCTCAGTGCATATTTGTATAAGCTGGCAGCACATAACATCACACAGTGTCTGCAATAAGCCAACAGACATACAAAAGGCGACAAATGCCAACAAGGAAAGTAAAAAGTGGCCAAATAAAATCCATAAATCGCCAGACAATGCAACAGACATGGCCAAGGAAGCGGCACGGGGGAATGCGGACGAAAAGTAATAAAAATACGAGTCACAAAGCAAAGGGCCATGGCATCCAATGTGCCAAACATGGACTTCATTTCTGCAGCTGCAGCGGGACAGCGGGACAGCGAAAATGTATATAGGAGGGACTGCATCTTGTTGTGGCAATTTTCGGACTTTATGCCATCTCGTCCATCTCGTTTTTAATAAAATGTGCCAAGCTCAACTCAAGCCAGGTCGCTCCGGCAGGCACGGCTTAGACTCAGAACGGGCTAAGCTCACTCAACTGTAGTTATTGCCATTTTGCCGCCGCAGCTCCAGGTCCTGGCAATATCAAAAGCTGTCGAATCCTGGCCACAGTCCGGCCATAAGGACAGGACATCGCCTGCACACTCTCCCAGCACTTGACCACATTTGAAAAGAGTTATGAATATTACAGCAAGGTCCCTCCCATAAGAACCTTGTATGGGGGTTCCCCTATTTTTACGACCCCCTTCGCCTGAGTGTGCGTGTGTGTGTGGTAGAAATTGTTATTTTCCTTATTTATTTCAATTTATGAGATTTTTATATGCGCACTTTTGTGGCTTCAGTTTTCATGCAGCTCGGGTCAGGTCGAGTCGAGTATGTTGCCTTCTAAATACAGTTTTTATTATATAAAATTTATTTGTTAGTAACAAGAAAAGGCAGGTCGGTAAATTCTGGAAACTGAAAGGAGCCTTGATATTAATCTAAATAAAGGCCTTTATATGTGGGCCTTACACAGCACAAGCAGAGACTTTCATAGAGCTAGTCATTTTTATGAGTCATAAATTTAGTGGGCTTGATTAAAAACAAATTAACCAAAAAAGGCGAATGATTTATATGTTTAAGATAGAAATTATAAATTTTTTAAAGAAAAACAAGTACAATTTCTTTGGTAATAACTAAGGGAAGCCACATACAAATAAACATACAATACATTCAATTTAAATAAAGTCTAACTTTTCTTGAATAATTTTTATAAGTTTATTCACTTCATTTTCATCATCAAAACATTTACTTTAATGCATCTGCTGTAAAATAAAATATTTTTAAATAAAAAACCTCAATATAAGTGATTCTGCTAAGGAAGAAATATAAAACTCTCATAATTTCGTTAAGTTCAATGCCAATAACTTTTAATGAACTCAACCCATCAGCTCCTTCATTGGCTGCCAAAATAAACTAATAATAAAGCCAAGAGTGCTTTGAGAGATTCCGAATGTTAGCAAATTATCACATCCATTACTTGGCAGCTCTCTTAAACCATTTGAAGATTAGGAAACCCAACTGCCAGGGCCACTAATTCAATTTCAGCGAACGCGCGAAAAAGACAAAAAGGAAATATCGGTTGGGGAAAAACTATGTACATATATATATATATATAGAAAAATAGTTTAAAGCGAGTGCAACTCGGTCACGAACTGCCATAAAAAGCGCAGTGGCAAAAACGACAAAAAATAATAAAAAGAGGTGGAGGAAGGGGCTATTGTAGAGTACCGAGAGTGTGTATTGGAGTTGATATTTGCGCATCACTGCGCACATTGAACTGTCAATGACAGAAGAGGAAACCGGGAGCTGGCTGCTGGTTGCTGGAAGTCGCCAGAAGAATAAGTTCCACGGAAAATGAGAGGAAAATGGGGAAACCTTCGCCATTGCCAATTTATCAATTGCAGTTGGCAATTGACAACGACGAACACCGACGACGACGACGACTAATGCAGCCATTGCCGTTTGACCCGAAGGTTGAGTGTTTGAAAGGGGTGGAGTTGGGGGAAAATTCAGAGAAGTGGAGCCTGGGGAAATGCCACCTCATCATGTGCGTGTTGAAAAAGTAATTACATCGCTGAATGCCAACTATAAATAACACAAGCGGAGAATGGCTAGAACGACACAGTTTTTATTGCAACTTTAAAGTGTCATTTTGGGGGCATAAATATTCCCACAGTAAAGATACTTTCCCCGGCTGACTGCCTCCTCCAGAAAAAATGTTCCCCACCATCCGCATCTCCAGAATCTACTCTTTTCTCAGTCAGCATAAATCAACGTAAATGAATGCTATTTAGTTGATGGCCCAGGCCAGGAAATGCGCCGCTTAGCCAAACACACTCAGCTGCACACGCACGCTCTTACGAATATGCACTGGGAGAAATATCATAATAAGGGTTATGGTATAATATAAATTATTGAAAATATTCCCAGTAAGTTGAAAATATATATTAAAGTGAATGAGAAAGACTTAACAGCTGTAGGTATCCTTGAACTTCTACTTTTTAAAATAGTTTTTCGGAGTTTATAACCCAAAACACTTTTAATGATAAATAAATGATAAATTATAAATATTGAATTTTAAATAAGTAATATGCATTATCTATTTTTCTAGTACGATATAGGAAAGGTGTGTAAAATGTGTTTATTAACTTAACAAAATATTTAAAAAAAAGGTTGAGCTAAGAAGTGAGATCTAAACATTTACTTATTACCTCTAATTAGAAAAATATTTAAAGTAATACATTAAATGTTGATTATTAAAAGGTAAAGTATCATCTTTATGCCGAAATCATATCCTTAAAGCTTCATAGTATTTTCTGCATTATTCCTCCGATACACAATTTTCTCCCAGTGCATTCAAACTCTCACCTCGACGGCTGTTTGTGTGAGCAGTCCTCTAACTGGTTACAGTTACAAATGCAGTCAGTGGCTGGCATTTTCCACATGCATTTCTCAAATGTGTACGGAAACCGAAGCCAAGTGCAGGCAAAGCACCGAGCGACGTTGCCAACGGAAGAAGAAGGATGGCCCGCAGAGAGAGAGAGAGAGAGAGGTCCTGGGATCCTCTGTGTACGTCTGTGTTTGGCACTTCCGTTTGATATTAGCCCGCTCTCGGCCTCTCCTCTGCGGCGAATTTAGTCAACATCCACAAACATTGGCGAAAACTGAACACTGAATCTGCCGACGACGAGGGGGGAAATGCATTTCTGCGGTTTTTGTCCCAGACGAAAGGACGAAAGGATTCTGCTGCGTCTCGAGTTACTCAAGATGTTTCGGCCTGCCAGCCAAAAGGCTGGTAGGCATATTCGGCATAGTTCGTGGCCATAAATCCAGTGCGGAAATGTATCAAGGCCCAAACAACTTTAGCCAGGCATTGGCAGGATGGCCCGAAGCCAATGGCTTGGCCTCAAGTCCTTCAGTTATCTGTGCATGCCAGGCATTAATTTTGCATTAAGTTCAGCCGAGGTCTTGCGGCGAATGCTCTCGAATCGGGATTAAGGTGAACAAACACCTAACTGCAATATGGAAATTTAATGAAATCGAAGGAAATTTACATGTTTACCAGGTAGTTTGAAGTTGAGGATATAACGAAATCAAGGGAATATTACAAAAAAATTACCCTGGAACTGAGATTGATCAAGTTTTGTATAATATTTTCATTCAATTATTTTATGCAATATAATAATTTCCTTTCCAAACTTTTTTGCAGGTAAGTAAAGGAAAATCCCCGAAGAAGCTGTGGAGCCGTAAGTAACTCTTTAAAAATTGCACTAAATATAAAGCTTATTTCGCCATTAAACAATATTATATTCTGTTTCTTAAAAAATCAACAAAAAACCAAGCAAAGTTCAACAACTGCGTTGCTGAATTTTCTAGAGCCCCAGGCATGTGTGGCGGCATTCCGCTTTCAGCCAGATTTTTCAGCAGGCGATGGCCAGGATATGGGGATAATGCCTTTGACAGTGAAACCCTCGTGGTGTGGGTGGGGCGTTGACAACATTGTTTTATTAAATACAAAGTAATGGCCCCACAGTCACCCACGCGGAAAGGGGAAGTTTGTGGGAAAAATGAATACAAAAAACCTACAGACATGGCCACACTCTGACTACGGAAAGGCTTAAATCATTTTCCGACTTTCCACCTTTATTTTGTGTTCGTTTTTTCCAATTTTTTTTTATTGCAGGGCGGCACTTAAATTATGCAAGAATCCTTACACACACACACACGTGGAAATATGCTCCGGAACGCCAGAGTTGTGGAAACATTTTCCGAGGCAAACCTTTAAGTCTTGAAAAGCTAGCTTAGCCGGAAACTGCAGCATTAATTGAAAATTCTTCACAGCTCCTGATCATTATTCAAAGTGCCTAGGTCAGAAATAAATAATTAAATTAACTTTCTTTGCTTTTTTGATTTTTGTTGGGCTCAACGTCAGTTACAGAAAATGTTAACCCAGTGGTTAACAGCAAAAGAGAAAGTTCCTTGAGCCCAAACTTTACAGTTGAATTTAACAGTTGGATGGAAAGAGAGAAAGCTGACTTAAGTCGTGTTAACATGGATAAATGTTGAGAGTTTAAGAGAATTGCTCTGTTGAAGAAAGTGTTAAATGTTAACAGCCACGGGCTTGAAGTCTTTTGATTTTTGTGTTTAAAAAGCGTTACTATTGGGATAAAGATAGTAAAAATTAACTAAAATAAAGGAAGAACATATTAATGGAAAGTTGGTTCTTTACAAACCTTTTTCTTAATGACATTTTAGTTAAATTAATATTTTGTGTATTTATTCTAAGAGGAAATGTTTAATATATAGACTTATAAAATTGAATTGAATATTTTGATGCATATAAAATATTATATATTATAATATAAGAGCCTTTCTTTAATAGATTAAAATTAAGAAATCGTTTTTGAAACCTTTTTTTGATGAATTGAGCTTAGAAATAGTTGTTTATCAACCTTTCTTAGTTGAATTAAATTAAGAAATTGTTCTTAGAAACCTTTCTATGTCCTGCCTCCTTTTGTCGGTTTTGAGCCTTTTCAAACTCCCTTTTTTCTGACTTGTTGAGTTAACAGAGCCTTTGTTTGGCCTGCTTCGCTGCTAGGCAACCAACATCAGCCGGCTGAAGAGCAAATTTCCCCGCTTGCAAGAAGCCGGCTAACAGGCAACCTACTAACCTACTGAGCGCACTGCCTCCCTTTCGCTCTCTCTCGGCAATCGCTTGTTATCATCACATTGGGAAATGTCCCTCTAAGTTAGCAGCAACTGCCACTGTAAGTGCTACCGAACAGAGGACGCCACTGTACAAGCCAGCATCCCGACACGGAAAAGCATCCCGAATCCGAAGGCGGCTCAGTACATTTTCAGTTGTTGACGGCGGTAAGCGCGTTTTCCGGCATCCGATTGCCCCGGCGTATCCAGTGTCCGTGTGTGTGTGCGTTTTCCCAGCGAGCAGAGCAGAGCGGAGAGTTGTGTATGTGAAAAGCTTGAAAAATTACACCCAAAATGTAAAGTTTGGTGACAAGGGGAAGCCCGACATCGGCAACAACAGCAACGAATAATGAGGAGATAAATTATTTTAATGTGATATGATAGCCGAGAATTTATTCGCGACACTGATAACGCACCAATTTCCAAGGGCCATCGTTTTTAGTAGAAATAAATAAATAATGCAAGGAATTAAATTGAAATAAACTCGTGTGTGAGCGACTCAGCCGTTTAGGGGCCCGTTTATCATGCGTGCGAAAGGCCTCAATTAATATAAATAAATTCCATGAAACCCCGATGCCATGATTAATGGAATATGTAATCAATTGAAATGGTTAACGGATGGCGTCAAACTATCTCTGGAATTTACACGCAGCGTGAAAATTAATTAAGCAATGGTTTTTGCGCGCGCAAAAAAGTGTGAAAAGTTTTGTAAAAGAATTTGAACAACTTTTGCGGTGCTGCGAAGTGCATTAAAGTTTCCGCATAAATAGGAATTCAATTAAATGTACTAAATAATAAACAAGTAATTACACATTCCAGATAAACGAACTAAAAAATGGTTGAATAAAATGAAATGGGTTTCTGACAAAAAGCAATTGAAAGAAATTTAAGAAAATGCATTATGAAAAAAAAATTTAATATGACACGTGCTGACGTTGATTAGTGTTTAAATAGAAAGAAAAAACAGTGTTCGAGTAATGAATAAAATGTTAAAAGAAAAGATTGCTATAGTTTTAACCCAAAAAAAATGAAAGAGATAGTAAAAATTTTAAATAAAATATATAAACGAAATATTAACAGCTGAAAAATCAAAAAATAAATAAAGCCTTATACAAAAACTTATATTTAATATTATAATGAAATAAAACTATTTCAATTGTTAATACAAAAAATAATACTAGCTAAAAAAATGTTATGGGATATACTTTACATTCCAAAATTACTACAAAATTAAAAACTAAATAGAAACAGTAACAAAAAATACACACAAATACATATAAATGAAATACCAAAACGTAAAAAAATAAAATCCATTCTCTTTAATATTTAAATTTATTACAAAGCAATGATTCTCTAATCATACAAAACAAGTCCCATTTATAATCTCCATTAGGTTAATGCATGTTTACCTTTATAAATAACCCCGATAATAACGTTCAATTTGAGTGAGTTTCCACACAAAAAGTGGACTATCATTCGCCTGGCATAATAAACTGCCCAAGATAAACATGTCGGCCTTGGGGCAAAAGGCAAACACGTCTAAACGACTGCACTCGAGTAAATACCTGGCAAATGGCGCGCAAAATGCAAACAATTATGGACAATGCAGCAACAATGTCGCTCAGTATTG
Organism: Drosophila nikananu; assembly: GCA_008042635.1. Taxonomy (NCBI): domain Eukaryota; kingdom Metazoa; phylum Arthropoda; class Insecta; order Diptera; family Drosophilidae; genus Drosophila; species Drosophila nikananu. The sequence continues at coordinate 25,897 of VNJV01006966.1, forward strand.
ACACCGCTAAGCGGCTTAAGTGCCATCAATGTTGTGCACACACACAAAACCCTCCCTCAAAAAGAAAAAAAAAACGTTAAGGGAAAGCCCATCAAAAACATGATTAATCTCAATTTATGACATCGACCGCGGCGGGAAATCAGAGTGAGGGAAAAAGAATACGCGAGCTAAGCGCTAACGATCAAACTAGTCGAGCAATCAATCAATTTATCAATCAACACTTTACGCCTCTCTAAGCCATAATTGACATTTATGGCTGATGGGCTTAAGCCCAACTAACAACTACCAACTAACAACTGACCGACTAACCCCAAAATGCTCTCATAAATATACATATGGGGCTCGGGTCACCATGATTTATGCAGCAGCATAATTAGTGTCCTGCCTGGATGTAACCCATAGCCAGAGTGCCCCTGTCATCGTTATGATTATCCTGTTGCCCTAATCACATAGTATGCGACTTAATAAAATAATAATATTCCAGGGCCCAAAATTATGCTTTTCCTAATTAGTTGCATAAATCAAGCTATAAACCGGATGGAGACGAGTCAAACTCCCCTTACATTTCCATTTCCACTTCCCTTTCCTGCCCCATGCTCCGTACTCCCTGCTAATTGATTCGAGCTGCACAGGACACGATTTTTGCATTTATCTGGTTAATTAAACGGCATTACATATGCCAAGTTTATTTCGCAATAAACTCCACTACAGGGAGCCAAATCTCGGTCGTTTCACACCTCGCTTTCCACTCGACGGCCCTCGGTGGCACCTGAACTTTCACTTCCGCTCCACCGGATTCACTCAGTTGCAAGTGAAATGTTTGCCGCTCTTAATTTATCATCTGGGGTTCATTTGCCGTAAGGCTTGTGTCTGTGCGTCTGTGTGTCTGCGGTGTCATTATTTTTTGTGGCCTTCGGGTTGAGGTTGATGTCGAGCTTTACATGCCATCACATAAAAAGCGATGCCTGGCATTATGATTAGGGTACGTGTGTCAGCATTGTCTGGATAATGGATACCCCACCGACCGGGAGTCGGAGTCGGGCTGGTATACACTCCCATATATATATAGAGGTATATATAAATGTTAAGCCAGGTTAAGAAAGCAATTGTGCGGCCCGGATAACTTGTCCGCATCGAGCGCAAATTTAGTCTTCAGCGAAATCATACAGTAATCCAAAGCGAATGGCAATAAATCCCCGCGAGGGTCCTTGAAATCGCTCGAATTCGCTACATTTGCTGGAAAAAATAGTGGGTAATCATTTTGATGATAAATTAAAGTGATACATACGAAAATACATATTCTATCTTCCCCTGTATAGTATATACATATAATTTTTATTTATACTTGCATTACTTGGAGTATAAAATGTCTAGACATTATGTATCCCAGACTCAAGTTTCCACTTATTTCGCCCCCACAATTTATGTACCCCGAGTGAGTGGCAATAAAATAAAATTATTATATTTGTGCGACAGATAAAATAGTTGCAACTCTCACCGCTGTGCCAACAATTGGCCATATATCCTGGGGGATCCTGGCGTCGCACCATTACCCAAAAGAGCCGAAAGCCGCGGGCCTGCAATTCCGCCAAAATGTCCCAATATATGTGTAAATATATATATATATAGAGAGCTAAAGATATGTATATACATGAGGGAGGGCCTGGCTGTTGGTGAGGAAAAGGCAGCCATGTGAGCAATTTGAGGCCCAGGGCCTGCCAAGGATAGAGGTCCCAGAGTCGAAGTCTGAGCCGGGGGGAAATCGAATCAGGGACCCGCAGCTCACAGCCAGATAAGCAGCAGTGATTTATTGCATCTAATTGCTCACGAGCGATCCGCGAACGTGCCCCAATAACATTTGGGGGGCTTCACACCTCAGCAGATTGCCCCAAATGGCCGCGAAATCCATTGCCAAACATCCTGCGGTCGGCGGTTCCTGGCGGCTGCCAATCAATTTAAACTGGAGTGGCCGCGCTTCATTAAAACCAGTTTCAAAGGACATTTGGCACAGACCAATATCGTCAATAACCGTGTGTCAAATTGCAAAACGGCAGCATAAACAAAAATATTAGAAAAGACCGACAGAGAGATAAGTAAATAAAAGTATGTCTGTGTCAAAGGATTTGATTAGGAAATAAATAATCACATGGGTGGAATTTTATATTTTAAACTGGAATAGTTGGCCTTATAAATGCTTTAAATTTATCACATAAAATCGTTTTATAAATGTTTTCAATTAAAGTTTGTTTTTTCTATTTTAAATGCTATTTTGAAATAATCAAAATCTGGCTTCAAAATCTTGGGGGAAATTCGAATATCTTTTGATTATAAAATAATACTTTGACTCGTTTAAAAATAAGAAGTTTAGCTTTCAAATGAACTTTAAAAGCCACTGAAGTGTATCCAATATTAAAACAAAAGTATTTACTTCTCCTAATTTCGTATGCTTTTTAAATTTTAATATTCTAGAAGAATCTTACAAATTATAAAAAAGTAGCTGACGACAAAGGAAGCCATTAACCATTACCCCAACAATAAGTTTTAAAGTTTAAAGCTTCGAACTAAGCCGAAACGCGAACAAAGGACCAAAATTGCACGGAAAATATTCATGCAATTTTAAACGATGGCCAAAAAATAAATAAGTAAGCCTCAAATTGAGCAAGGAACCTAGAAAGTATCTCCTTTTGGTATTGCTGCCATCAAGGGACTTAAAAAGCCAAGGAAAGGAAGAAAGAGAACTCTCAGAGCCTTCGAGTGCGGTCGAAAGGAGGAGAAATATGGCTCAAATCGTGCAATTTGAATGCACCAAGCAGCAGCTCCCCACCTAATTCCACAACAATGGCAACAAAATAAGCTCTATTCCTGCTTTATTAAATTTCCATTATACACACATGCTGTGAGGTTCTTCTTACACTCGACGACAAGCTAATTTATTCAGAATTGTTTGCGCGGCGCAAATAAACGAGCGACGACTACATGACAACAGTTTAATGAAATTCGCCGCGGTGGCGGCAGTAGCAAGAGAGCAGCCTAATTAAATAACCACGCCCACTTCGAGCGCACTTCAAGCGTAACATTTACCAGGCCACGCCTCCGCCTTTTCCACGCCCCTCCCCTGGATTTTCCACCCACCGAGCCGCCAGAGAATGGATAACTTTATAACTCGGGCTAACTTATTTTTTGCCACTCGAACGCTTTGCTTTGGCTTCGAGCACCTGTCAGGCAAAAAACGTACAAAATTACCACTTGAATTTTGCAACTTTTCAGCGCATATAGAAAAGTCCGGGAGTAGCCATAATATGAGGTTAGTTTTTTGGTAAAAAATGTGGGTTTAAACTACATTACAGTACTTGAAACTTAAGGCAACTTAAAGTCACGATTGTTTGATACTAGTTTTGAAACAGGTTTAAATTTAAAAATAGAGTAAAATGTTTATTAGATTGTATATAAAACAATTTATTTTAATTACAAAATAACAGAAGCCTTCTCAAAATAATTTTCCACTAACTATATCCTAACTTTCTAATTAAACTTATATTTTTTTTTCGATATGCCTGCCAATCACTTTCTCCCTGTCTGTTACTGTCAGCAACCCTTCCACTTTACTAAATTTCTAATTAACTCCATTACCGCAGAAATCCAAAGCAAATGAGAAATCACAAAGCCAAACCAGATCATCTCAGATTTATGCTATTTAAGTTGCAATTGTTACATTGGAATTTACAACAAGAATTAAACTTAAAGATTTTAAAAGTTGCCTAACTTTTAGTTGTTGTGAAAACTTTGTCGCTGAACTTTGCTCAAACATCAATGGCAAATATTACATAAAAAAAGCAACATGCAACTTGAAGGAAGGGGACTGAAAGTTTTTCGGTGTAACCCACGCAGAAATTGCTTACTTTGTTTTCCGGTGAACCCAAAAATAAAGTTGCTAAAATAAAATTTAATTTCCACATTTTACTCGTTGTCGTCGTTGCAATACAAAGAGCGGAGAGCAAAAAACATGGAAAGCGAACGAGAACTGGGTCAATAAAATGCAAGTAATGCATAAATTTGTTACGGAACGTCCAAACTGGCACTCTCGACTCTGTGTGGGTGCGAGAACTGAAAACCGGGAAAAGCTGGCCAAACCGGGCTATGCCCCCAGGGAAAGCGGGCGGCATTAAAATAAATAAAAATTAATTGGTATGTTACCAGCCCAGGGGGGCGGGCGGGAAAACACGAGAGGTGGAGTGGTGGAAGGTGCACGGGTTCAGGGGTTATTCAGCGCAGTCAGGACTCAGGACTCAGCACCTGGACACAGCTGAGTCAACTGCCCCCGAATGTGGGCTATGCATATGCACAGGGGGCGTGGCAAACAGACATGTACACACACACGAGAGCCTGGAAGTGAAAAGCTACAGCTCAAGTTTATTAACACGGCAAATAACAAAAATATTACACAAAAATAAAGCCAGGCAAACGGGGCTTTCCACTGAAAGGAAGTTTTCCCCTTCCTGGATAATCCTCAAGAACGAACAGAGGGGCAAATAAAACGTGACGGGCTTTGTTATGTTTCATAAGCATAAGTAAAACGTGACAAGATTTCATTGAATTTCATAGGCCGAATGTTAATTGAGTGAAAGCCAGTGGGGAATACCTGGCTAAGAAGCTTTGTGTAGGAGAGTGTATCAAATGAATCAGAGATTTTGGCCACAGGATTATTGGCATTAGAGAGCTGTCTATATAGTCAAATAGGTAATTAAATTAATTCTAGGGGAGTATAGGATCAAAGTGTAATACATATTCCATAAATTTCACCATTTAAAAATTCACAAATATTATTATAAAATTCCACCTACTTACCACTTTCATTTCTTAAAAATTTAGAATATGTTAAGAGAAAAATTGGTTAAATTGCTAAATATTTTCGCTGCTTAACTAACAAACTACCAATAATTATTGTCTCCAAATGCAATCAATTATGCCACATATTTTCCTCCCACATTTTCCCGGCTTCCAAGTTCGTGTACAAACCCCGGTGAACTTTGACCAACTTCTTATCAATAATCCGGCGTACTTATGGGCCCAGTTACACAAAGTTCCCTGTTCGGCAAAAACTTTAAGCCTGCTTTAAACCTGCTAAAAATGAAATTTTCCAACTTATGACTTTGCAACTTTTCCAAACACACACAGCGCCAGCCTTGAGGCAATCCCAAATTGTGCACAGAACTCGTTCATCAAATCATTTTATGGTAACTACGGACCAGATTTTGTTATTCTACGTAAGGCAGGGCGAAGCAGGGAAATGCATCCCCGGGAAATATCTAAGTACGGCAACAACAGACCAGTTGCAGCTCATTTTTTCCGGCACGAGTTGGAAAAGTGGGTGGTTCTGTGGGGGGAAAAAGGGAAATGGGTCACACGGCTGAGTGCATTTTTGGCGCGTCAAAGATGTCGATGTGCAGGCAGATTTCCACCGACTTGACAGGCAGAAGGAAATGCGAAAAAGGTTTCCTTCGACAATTCGGGGAAAATTGTGTCGCTGGCCCTGTTTAGGCGTGCCTGCCTATGAAATATGCTAATGATCAACTTGAGACATGTTCAAATTATTGTCACAGCTCGGGGCCCAACAACTCGGGCTTTAAAACTGCAAACTTTATTTATTTCTGAGGGAAGTTGGGAAAGAAAAACTCGGGCGGGCGAACGGAAGAGGACCCCAGACGCAGTTCTCTGCTAATTAAGTCAGCGGCTGCCTGCCTTATTACTGTCTTCATATATATTTTTCCACCATTCCATCTTCAATCTTTTCATTTTATTATTATTTTTTCTATCTTTGTTGACTGTAGCCCCTGGCAACGTTTCGCCACTTTAGTCTCCCTTCGCAAATTGCTGCCAAATTAATTCTTATAAATTTAATTAGCGCTGCATGCTGGATAGAATGGCCCCTGGCACTTGGATATACTCACCAGACAGACGGATGAATAAATTAATCATTCAAAGGAAGTCTGCGGGGTTGACTGGAAATATTTCAAAAAGTCTTGATAAGAAGTTTATGGCAATACTAATTTCAGCTAATTTCACAAAAGAACTAGAAGCGACACTCCGCTGACTACTAGCTACCTTTCCAGACCCATCTTTTCTCGTTTTAATTGCGACTTTTTACGCTGTCACTGTTGTTGTTCGGTGGCTAACTGAGGCGCAAGAGCGGAATGGACTTTTCCCACACACACACTCACGTCCACCGGGGGAAAAGCGGAAAAAAGCCAGTGCAACAGGAAGAAACTGGGAGAAAACCACTTAAAAAAAATAATTTCGTATTTACACAACTCTTTAAATAATAATGATTTAACAAAAGATATACTCTAACATCTTTTAGCTTAAAAGAAATAAAATATTACTCGAAATCCTGTAGCAAAAGCTACTTTACTTTTTCCACAGTGTTTGCTTTTACAAGCGTGGCATTTTCCCCGACTTTCCACCGAACTGTAAGCGGCGAATGTGTGATTGTAGCCAATGCAAGGACGAGAGCCCTGGATCCTGCATTAGTTCCCAGCACGGTTCAGTGCTTCAAACTTAATCCTTGCTCTGTTGGCGCCTGTTTTTCCCTGCAGCCCGCTTTTCCGGACCCTTTTCCGCCCCCCAACTGCCTCCGGGTGTGTGTGTGTGTGTTCGGATCGTTAGTGTATAATTTTAAAGTTGGATTAAGCAAAGGAGCAGGACCTGGGAGCAACAAGGATGCGCTGCAAATGGAATGTGCTGGCAAAATCAGGTCAACTGTATGTGTCACTTTTACAGCTTATTATGGCAAACGAAATGGCCCCGCCCCGCCCCCTCTCGAACTATCTGTTTGTCACCCTGCAGCCTTTTATGGAGCTACATTATCGCATAATGTAATCATTGGCCCAAATGATGGCATGTCCTCAAGACAAATTCTTTGTTATATTAGCCTTGCCGGGCCGCACTGAAGGCACGTCCTTGTAGTTCTCCCAGGTCCATAAAACGAGGCCAGCGAACGCAGAGCGATGGAAAGCGAGTCCAATAAAATAATAATAGTAGGTTTAGTTAAAGGCAATGAAAATAACAACACCTCCGTGGCAACAGCATGTATCTCTGGACTATAAAAGTGCCATTAATTGGCTTTGCTTACAGTTGTTGTGGAAAGTTCTTTGGAAAATAAGTGGGAAATAGGAGCAAAGTAAGCAGAATTTACTCAGCCATCTTTAATGCACTCAAACTGCAGTGGATTAATTTTCCATCGATTTGCGAGGCATCTGGGGACTGACTGCTGGGAAAAGTTTTTCTCTCCCTCAAAACTGAAACAATGAAAATCATTCTCGGCTCAGATGGTTGCGAGAAATTTAGCGGGAAATGAAAAGAGGAAAATGGCAAGTGAAACTAATGAGTTTCCGCTAAAGTTTAAGTGATTTGTGGTCAGTCTTAGTTGCTCTACCTTCGCTTAGCTCTGTGATTCCTACTCTTAACCCACTTCGCGCCACTTTATCTTGCTCTCCAGCGTCCAATAATGCAGTTTTATGAGTTCCCAGTCCTTTATTTATTTACATACTTTTGACAACCTCTTGCCCCTTTTTTTGCCCCGTTTCGCTGTCTCCTGGAGAATCATTTTTGTGTGTATTTCTTTTTAGGAAGGAAAAGCGCAGAAATTTGCATATTTATGGGACAGTTTTGTAAAGCGAAAATCGAGGCAAATAAATCTGCGGGCCATAATGCAGAGGAGATGAAGGAAGGTCCGGTCGTAAAAAGCCCTTCTGGCAGAAGTGAGAGCCAAGAGTCGCAGCCGCCACTTGTATCTGGCTTATTGATCTCCCTGCCGCCCCTGATATCTGCGAATATATTAAAAAAATTTGTTTACATTCTGCGACGGCAATTTGATGTTGCCTCGCAGATTATGCCGAAAGTGTATGCCAAGAAATTTATTGTGCTTCCACAATCCTTTGTGGCCCCGGCAACTTTTTAATGATCCAAATGCTCGATTGCCCGGGTAACAAACAGCAATTTGTCAGGGCAATATAATGTGAAACTTTTGTTCCACAATAATTGATTTACTTTGGACCCCAGCTCCAGCTCCCGCTGCCCTCCTGCTTTCCACTTTCACCATTTTCCCGGCTCATGTCGTCAATCAATTGACGTTGCCAGCACAGCACTCATACGCCACGTGGTCCCAGCTCCAATCCCAGCTCGAGCGCTGGTATAACGAGCAAACAACAGCAAACTCGCACTGGCATCGGCATTACATGCTCCGCTGCTGATAACGGGAAATCAGGAGCGTATATGGGTGTGGGTGTGCGTGTGTGCGAGTGCCTGAGTGTGTTTGTGAACGCATTAGGGGCGTGGCCGGGCGCCTTGATTGATGTCACTTTAGCTGTCGGGCCAACTCGCGATGCCATCGATGATGATGGAAGTCCCAAGTTCGCGCTCAAGGAGTGCGATCTCCCAATTGAGTGATGGCCCACCGAAATTGCCACGAGTGGAGTGGCCAGAAAGGGTGTTATACAAAGTATTTGAAGTTTTGAAACCTACTTACACTTCATTTTCAAGAAATATATAAAAGGTACTTATACATATAGGAAAGAAGTTGCTGGAAGTGTGGTCTTAAAAGCAACTTATAACTTCTAGTTAATAAGAAAAAATAATTGTTTTAAGTTGGTTTATTAAATTTGTATACCCTTGCAGGGTATTATAATTTTAGTCAGTGAAGCAGACATTTCCGACCCTATAAATCATATATATTCTTGATCAGCATCAACCGCCGAGTCGATCTAGCCATGTCTGGTGGTAAAAAAAATTTACAAATTTTATCAACATTTTTAAGAGGTTAAATTGTAAACGAAAAAAATTTAAAAAAATGTATTCTAAAACAAATTGAAATTCAGTACGCAGTTTTATTAACCTTATAAAAACTAACTCAGGACAGCTTTCCGAATTCAAATTAATGTATTTTTAGCCTAGTTATTAAATTTTTAAGCTTTAATTTTCCCAAAAATTGTCTTGTAAAATGATGGATAAATATTTAAACTATTAATACTCTTTTCGGGGTATTAAATTATCAGTCAGAAGCATAAAACTAAGTGAAGGAGTCATTTCCGACCTTATAAATCATATATATTCTTGATCAGCATCAACAGCCGAGTCGATCTGGCTAAGTTTGGTAGAATAAAATAAAATTTGTATTTTTCTAAATTTTTAAGGGGTTACATCATTAAAATTGTAAAAAATCAAGAAAAAGTTAAAAATCTAAAATTTTTTTATTTAATAAGCAGATTTGTTTACCGATCAAAAACTAGCAGAGAAAAGTTTTCCGAAATAAAAATAAAGCATTTTTGGCAAAGTTATGAACGACTTTAATGGTAAATAAATAGTAACAAAAAGAGAATATTTACAATACCCTAATAATGTTATAGAATTAATATACATATATTTTTCGTAGTCCTACCTTCTATGGAATATATTTCCCTTATATTAAAATAATAATATATCAAATATACAACGATTTTTTGCAAGCAAAATATCATTTAATGACACCTAAAAATGTTCCTAAACCAATGTTACATGCAAATTACTTTCTAAATTTATTTAAACAATTCTCATTACTTCCTTAAGACGAACCCACACTTCTTTTAACCTATTTTCCGCCTCACCAACCCCCTCATCACTATGACACACGACATTTCTAAGTAGAAAATAATAATTCCACATGAGACTCGCACAATTGCGATGGGTTCCGGAGCCAAGGAGGTTCGTTGCCTCGTTGCCTCGTCGCCTCCTTGTGATCCTGCGAGAGGACATACTATACAAAAGTTTTTCGGGACGTGACAAAGGGCTGCGCATCGAGGGCGTGGCTGAGGCGTCGTCTTTAGCAATGGCGGCCGCAAAATAGCAGCCAGAAATAATGACGCTTATATTTATGAAATTTATGCGTGACACCCACTTGAATGCGAAAGCGAGAATGAGCTTCTCTCTTCTCCGGCGGAGTGTCTTTGACGCTTATCAGCAGGCCGCCAAGGAGCCAAGGAGCATGAACTCCCCTCTAATATGGCGCTTTTGTCATTTTTAATCTTAATAAAAGAAAGTTTTTGGACAAAAGTGCCGGGCGAGGCAGTTTTATTGCGCCCATCGCCAAGTCGCACAAAATTGCGGCAACTAACCGAAAGTCGTGAGAACAAAATGTTTATGTCACATGACAGAATGTCCTGTCCTGGCAGCCTTGTATCCTTATAAGGGGCGCGTCATTATTATCAATGCACACGGCCGAGGACTGTCTGGGGTTGTGTGCGAACGACGAAACTTTCGGGCCAAACTTCGCATGAAATAAAATCAAAATATCATAAACACTTGAGCCGAGGGCGCGCGTCTGGTCGGACCAGATATATATATTTATTTATTTTTATGCCCGACGACAAATGCCATTAGATAAATAATGCCAAATAGAATTGCCTTACGTTGGGCCGAGGAGGCGAGGCAAACAAAAAAGTTTGCTTTTCCCGTCCTTTCAAGTTTTCCTTTCTTTCACTTTTCGGCCAGGCAAAGCAAATAAATAGAGCCAATAAATTGCTGAAATCCGATGAGGTTTTCTATTGAAACTTTCGTCTAACACGCTGGCCTTGAAAGTTTAAAAAACATTTGAGATATTCCCTCGATAAAAAATGCAATCTAAACAATAAATGCCGCCAATTAGGGTTTTTTTTTTGCTGAGTTCGCTTTCGATCTGCTGACACCGAAATTGTTTTCTAATACAGCATTGCACTCTCAAAGAGTTATTGGCACTGCCTTTTTTTTAATCCATTTTCGATTAAGGACGCGTATATGCATAAATTTCATTGCCGCCGTCAATCTAATCCTGTCGAAAAAACTGCAGATGCCACAGAACGTGCGAGAGGCGGAAAAATATAGTGAACGCGGATAGTATATACACTGCAATTTTTATTGACTGTCGCACAGAAAATGAAACTGCAAAAAACGCAGCGAAATCAAATAAACATTCCGCATAAAATAAATTCTGGGGCATATCAAAGAGCGTCAACCAAAAGCGAGTCTGAGCAAATACAATACAATTTTCATGTGCGATGGGAATGGAAATGGTAGTGGGAATGGAAATGGGAGCGGGGGATTTTTTGGGCAGAGTGGCAGCGATTGCTGCAGCAAATGCTGAAAATCAAATAAATCAAATGCTCGTAAATAAATCATTTGAATTTATTTTCATTTGGCCAAAAACGAAATGTTGACAAAATAAAAGCACGATAAATACTCCACGCCCTGCAAACACGTCGCATTCCACCGAGAGGGAATATATATATAAATAAATATTTATATGTATGCCAGTCAGGAGCAACAAGAGTCCTAGTGACTGACATTGGACAGGCGGACGAAAGGGGGAGGTTGGGTGGTGGCTGCTGAGTCCTGTCCCCCGGTGAAGGGACCCCGAGAGATCCTGATTCCCGTGAGCCTGTCACGAGCCAGCGAAAGCTAAAATGTTATTTTCTCACTTCCAGCTTTGCAGCTGCTGTCCTGGCTCCTGCTCCTCCAGTGTCCTGTTTCTGTTGCCTGTTTGTATGTGCCTTCCACTTGCGGTTAGTTATTTGGTCGTTGGCAAACGCCTCTCAACAGCCCAGCAATTGTGTGTCCCCTTACATAAATACATTTCTATTTTATTTTATTAGTGAATGTGCCGCAATCGCCGTCTGTCGATTGTTGGACTATACTTTATATCCATGGCAACGTGACACGTCTGCCGCAGTGGCGTCTCTCCATAGTAAGGCGATTGTGGGTCACTGTGGCAACCTGAGGAAGTACCATATTTTGATACTTGAATGGGTCAGATCAGAGATTCAGTGGAATTAAATTTCCTGGAAATTGAACAATAAGGAAAAGGCATTGAAGATGTCAGGCAGTTTTTGTGCTTAAATAACGTAAGGAATTTATGAGGCTGTATTGTTTGCTATCTCGAAGTAGATCTAGTTATTTTTTTAAAGTAATTACTTGAATAACATCAAGTTTGTATATTTTCAAATATTTAAATCTGGTAATATATAAACAAATTAAACTTCTATAATATAATATTATATACTTTACATCCCCGTAACAAAATCTGTTGCTGATCTGATCCCAAGTCAAAAGGCCAAATATTCCTTAGTAAAAACTCCTTTAATATCGACTTTCTGGAAAACTTTTAGACAAATTAACAAGGTAAGCTCTTGGCTCTGGTGCAAAATTGCAGCTTTCAGCAGGATAGTCTGACGAAGGTGCTCCTCCTGAATGCTCCTCCTTGGCAATCCTTTAAGCCCAAGAATTGCTTATGCCAAATGCCGGGCAGAGAACAATTTCAAGAAGAGTTTCTGCTTCGGCTTCCTGTTCCCTGCGGTCGGATGTCTTGGGCTGCAGCTCAACATCCCAAATGAATGCTGAGCTGCTCTGCAAATTACTTCTGGCTGAAAAGTTTCCCCAGCGCAGGCATCCTGTAATTAATTACATTTTATTTAAGTTCCCGGTGGCCGGGAGACGATTGATTATTTTGTGTGCGCATATTTGGCGCTTCATTTGTTTGCCAGCCCGCAGGACTTGGCGCTGGAGTTCCACTTTCTGCGGTAATCCGACGCCGAAAAGCTGCAGACTTACAAGCACGGCACGTACTTTCCATCTATCCGGCCAACAATGTCTCGCTAATTGAATTGTTAAGCGCATTTGATGCGTTTGCTAAGTTGCTGTTAGGATGCAATTTTGTTGAGGATTTCGCTGGGAGCGCACACACAAACATTTCGCGTTGAGCGCTGAGTGGATGGCAGCAAGTCTGCAACAGGCAATCTGCTGGGTTTTTCCGGGAATGCGGGTTATAATTGTTTCCCCCCTCTGACAGGAACACTGGGGGAAAAATTTTGCTTATATCGAGCTAATTTTAAATATTATAAAATACAAAATAAAGTAAATAAAAAGTCGAATAGAAAATGAGAATAGATTTCTGATAAAACAAAGTCTTAAGCTCTCAAGGAATTCCTAAGTTCTGCTTGAGAAAATGGTTTTTGCTCCTGAGAAGTAGCTCAAGTTTATAAATTCATGTGTTGATTCTAAATTAATTTTATTAATTTGCAATTTTTATCTTAGTGCACTTACTTTACCGACTCCTGTCGCCTTTATTCACTTTGTTCTTTTGCAACTGTGAACAGCATCAACAACACAATAAGGACATACATATGTTGCCTGCTTGTTCGGGCTTTTCTGTTTTTACAACTTCAAGTTGTTCATGTACATATACTTTTTTCCTCCGCTTTTATGGCTTTTTATTTTTTATTATTGTTGGATTTTTTTTTCCTTTTTGGTTTGGTTTGCCAGATGTTGGCTTTGGCGGGCTATGTGGGTCACTCACTTTTTGCGTTGTTAACTCATTTGAATTGCACGTCAACAATTGTGAAAACAAAGCGAAAACTTTTGCCATTTGTTCGGGCAACAACAAACAGCATTCGACAACAGCAATAAAAACAGGAAAAATGTTCAAGCGGGCGAGGGGGTAGAGGAGCCAGACAGAATGCAAAAGCGCTTAGGGACTTGAGTCCTATCTGCTAATTCCTTAGATCATCCCCAAACGGAGCATAGATATATTTAATTGTCCAGCAAACTTTGGGACAAGAGGGAGAAGCGAATGCACTTCAATATATTTTAATTGCTTTATTTCCATATACGTTATTTTGGGAATTGACGTTTAAGTTATCTTTTGTCAGATGGAGAAATTATTACTCTATAGTTTATTTAACAGTACCTTCCTTTTTGGATTTCCTAAACTTCTTTAAGACTCCTCGTATTCCTTTCCTGTACTCCAGAATGTCTCACCTAACTCAAGTCCAGCTGACAAGCCATTTTAGCCAAGTCCGCAGGTGGCCAGCTGGAATATTTGCCATAAATAAACGAGTGGATTTCCTGTGGCTCTCATAAACTTGTAATTTCTGTTCCATTCGCTGACTATCACATTTCTTTCGCTGCCGCTTTTCTTGCAAGTGAACTTGGCTAATTTACTTGGCTTATTTCCCTCCTCCCTGGCAAGTTTATATTCATTAAACTTCCGCCACATTTTGCGCTTTATATTTTGGCGCTTTCAAATGTCGGCCCGGGACACTCGACTGGAGGAGCATCCCCCCTCTCCATCCTTGCGGTTAGTTCTGGCCGGAAAGTTTATGCTTTTGTATTTCCGCAGGATCTGGGCAACAGTTTTTCCCACTTCCTGCCAATTTTTTTATTTTTTTTTTTTATTCGCCTTGCCCAGGACTTCATCTTGTGCCGGAAAAGTGCAATTTCAAAATTTGTGCTGCATTGAGGCTTTCTTTCTTTTATTTTTTTCCCCGGGTTCTTTGGCCAGGCTCAAAGTAAAGTTAAGAAATGAGAATGTTTAACTTTTTGGCAGGCAAAAGAACCGGGAGACAGACCGACAACAGGAAAAAATTCTTGTTTGCCGACTTAAATTTCCATCTCTGGCTCCGAGTTACTCCAGTGCAAGGCAGCAGCTGCCGTTTGAGCAGAAGCTTGCATAAATTTGCATAAATTGCGTAAAGGAGGATTATGGAGCTGGCAAAATGACTTAAAGCCGGCAAGCCTGACGCTAATTTCCCTGACCTCAATTCGCCGCCGTTCCCCCATTGGCACTGCGATGAAAATTTACTTGTTATTGGGATGAGATTTGGTTTTGAGCTACAAACAATTAAATGGGGGTAATATAATATAATCATAAAAATACATACATATTTAAAACAAAAAATTGTTGAAGCTTAACCGAACTCCTCACCCATTCATAGATATTTTTGATATATTTAAAAATAATTCTGAAAATGCAGAACTAAGACAGATTCATTAATTTAGAATATTGTAAATATTTAAGTAACAGTTCTTCTGGAAAATTAAAATGAAATTAGCTCTAATTGAAGGTTTTCTTATACATACCAATTATTTTACTGTTCACAAAAATGTTACAAAATGTTAAATTCACAACATTTTCCCCAGTGACTTCCCCATTTTTATTCATATTTAAGCACGCCAGTTGGCCAGCAATTGATTTGGCCAGCTTGCGCTGTCGGCTTACCGGTTTATGACAAAACCACCAATAACCCATCAAAGTCCCGAACAGGCCATTTGTATGCGGCACTCAGCACCAGAGCGAAGCAATTGAGTCACTAATTACTTTGCCTCGGCTTTAATCGTTCCGAGCCCGCTCCTCCTTTCGACCAGCTGTCCATTAAAAGACTCTTCCCAAGTGGGCCAAATTGTTAAGGAACATTTCGGTGAAGAGAAATCGGTGGGGCGGGTGGGGAGAGTTGAGTCGAGGCTTAGCCATTACCCCTCACGGCATAAACAATTAAATATTTAGAAGCTTGTCCACGCCCCAGGATAAAGGTCAAGGCTGTGGCCAGGACTGAAAAACCTCCCCCGGCGGACTTTGCTCGGTTTTAGCCGCGTTAATTGGCCCGCCTTGGACGGCCTTTTGTTTGGCCTGGGTCCAGGGACCAGGCACAGGCACCAAGTTAGCTAATGGCCAACTCGACGGCCAACTGTTTGAGCAACGTTTGAGAATTTCCAAGGCGAGTTTAGCATCTAATTGCTAAGATTTCGGCGCTACCTTGCCGGGAGCTCACTCAAAACTGGAGCAGAGCCTTAACAATTGCTTAGCCAACTAAATAACAAATCCCTCCAAAGTGCAGCTGTTAATCAGGGGAATATAAACACAGTGTTGGGGAAGCGAATGGTAAAGAGGTACAAAGGTACCTTTAGGCCTTGTTATATACGTACCTTATAAGTGGTATTTTGTTTGTATTCTACCTTACCAAATTCCTGTTTAGAGTTAGTAAATTTTAATTGTGTTTACCACTGAACATATAATTGAAAAATTGCCCAACCTTAACTTGTCCATCACTCAAAAGCTTGAAATGCTGCAGACACACAGGATAATGCAATCAAGACCATCCACCTTGTTTGGATAACTCTATTAATAGTTAACTCCACCTAGCTACCCAGCCTGTCAATCATTTAAAAGTTAGGTTTTCATATTTTTGAAACAGCCAAACTTCAGGCGAACAAAACCCAATTAAGTGGCCACAAATCCAACCGAAAGTGGCGAGAAATGCTTGCTTAGAGTTTTCGACATTGTCATAAGTTTTTAATAGCTGCAGATTACGATGGCGAATGGGGATAATGGTGAATGGGTGTGTGTATTTTGGGCGACACTGTTGCTGACATAAATAAAGTTAAAATTACCCTGCCACAAACTGGCACAAGGACATAATTATGCATATTTTAATTACCAAAACTCCAATGAAAAAAAAACAGACAAACTCAAAGAGAAACTGAAAGTGTATTTAACCAATTATGCGTTCAAGGCCGCGGAAAGAACCTTCAGTGTTGTAATTTATATATATAAAGTATATGTGTTTTTTGTGGCTCCAGTGCAAAATTATAGCTCGAGTTCTACGGAGAAATATTAATGCCAGCAACTACTATGAAAAGCGAGCAGCGTTTTGATTTATGTGAACGCCATAAAAGTGCAGCGTGCAAATTGCAAAAGTACCTCAAAGGCAAAACCGACAGCAACGACCACCGCGGCAGCAACTCATTAAAAATAGTGCAAATCAACAAAGCCGGAAGGTAGACAGCAGCTGGAGGAGGAGCCAGAACAGGAACAGCATCAGCAACTGGAGAGTCCGACAAACTTATCACTTTAATCACTCAGCGGCAAGGATATTGCGGCAAGGTGTCGCGGATTCCTGGTTTGGTGGCACAAACATCGAGGCAAATTAATTGCTCAGCGGCGCTCTGCGACTTTCAGCAGCTTGTTCACGTACAGCCGCTGAAATTGCTGCTGCAAACTGAAACTGCGTAGTTATGGTCGATCCATTAAAAATCTTTTGGGTTCTGACAAATAGCACCTATTTGGGTAAGTGTGCCCGCCCATTTTGCGTATACCCTGTAATCCCGTAATGCGGGTGCGTGTAATGAACTAGCCACTTAGATGTGCATATGATATCTCACCGTCGTTATGCTTATGTAAATGGTCTCGTGAAAATTTCATGAAGTGTAATTTGTGGCAGCTGAAAGGAAGCCCCAGAAAGCCCACAGAATCTCACGGCGCCTCTCTGCACGTGTGTACGTGAGGGATCCTGGCTAACGACACCTCGGAGACTGTGGCGCCTCTCCTTTGCTTCACTTTAAATATGCATTCATATTTCCCGCTGCTTCTAGCGTAATTCTCTTAGTTGATTTCTTGATGTCATTATGAATAAGGAAGCCAGGACCGGCCCTTGTGTATTTGCTTACAAAGCTGGAAAAATAATAGCTCTCTTTGGCCACAAAAGGTAGAACATTTGCCATTAGGAAACATATCTAAGGAGCACTTAGCCAAGTAATTATTATATCTTAGTTTAAGCAGAGACTTTGGGTGGAAAAACAACGCTAATAAAACATCATTTCACACTTGGGTAAATTTCTACATCAATTTATTTATTTATTTTTTAGTTGTGCTTCTGCAATTTGGTTTTGCCATTTTGCTTATAAAACATCATTTTACACTTCGGTAAATTTCTACTTAAAATTTATTTATTTTTTAGTTTTGCTGCAGCACTTTGTTTTGCCTTTTTCTGTTTAGTAAAACTTTCTTGTCTAGACGAAAACTTTAAATTAATTTTGAATTAGTTAGCGTGACTCTTAATTTTCCTCTTTTGGGTCAAAGCCATAACACCGCCCACATGGCGTATACGCAACGCAACGCAACTGAACTGATAAAAGCGCAATTTCTAGGCGAACAAGCTTTTTAATTGCGGCTTTCGGTTCTGCAGCACAGCACCCAGAGCCCCCTTAACCCAGAGTCACTCTCGGCTACCGAAACCACCCCCCCTGTGGCGGATGTAGGTCGTAATTAACACGCCAGTGGACCGACCAGTTGGTTAATGAACAGCGGCGATGAGAGCGATGAAAACGGGGTCCATAAACAAGGTCTCTGCCTCACCTTGTCTTGCCCCCGAACTCATTATGACTGACAAAATATTTGTCAACTCATCAACGCTGTCGAGGACACCCGAGAACAGGGACATATTTTTTTTAATTCGGTGTAGCCAAGCACTTGGAAAATAAAAGTCAATAGCAAATATTTAAGTTCGAAGTAAAAATATTATTTACTCCCGATTTACTTGTGACAAGAAGCTAGAATGGTTAATAATTATTTATTTTTTAATTTATTTATAAAGTATTATTATTAATTCTCTTTTATGTCTTAACTGTCATGTAGACCAGACGAATAAAATATAATTACTGAAATAATTCATGTTTCAAGGAATTTTTCACTTGTTGTTAAACCATCCCAAAGTTGATATATTTTGTATTATTTTATAGAAAATGTATTTAGATTTAAAACGACTTTTACCTAAGCTCATTTAAAATGCAAACTGTATTTTTTTCGAGTTCACTGCCTTCTTATTTTTTCCGGATTATTTTGTTTTGTTGCCTGACGCTTTGTTTGACACTGGCCGCCGCGCACACTTTTTAATTAGTCGGGCTAAAAGGAAACTCACAGGACTTTTAATGTGCCCGGGAATGCGCTGGGGAGAAACCTCTTCTAAACATTTCATAAGTTTAATTAACAATTTTTTGTTGGTTAACTCGCACAAAGGGCCGCCGGGCGAGCGGGGCATAAGGCTGAAGTGCAGGTCACTTCCGGCATCGGATGTTGGTAACGATGATCATCAGCATCAGGGCCGGCTAATGAATACAAATAATCCGCGCACTCGGACCGGGTTTTAATTGAAATTTCAGCGGAATGGAGGAGCACAGAGGCGCAGCACCGAAAGCCAAAGGCCCCGAAAAAATTCGAGCTGACCATCATCAAAGTTAATGAGCTGCACGCTACTGGATACGAGGAAAAAAAATGGGAATTGAATACATGGCGGACGGGACCCAAAGGGTATTATTTGGATTTCGTGGGGTTCAACGAGTTCATTAAGCGGATTTAATTGTACTCTTTTCGGGATGTGCGTCAAAGGTTTTCCCTGTGCGATTTGTTTATATGCTTAATCAGCCAAGGGGGAAATTTTAGGCTACTAATTTTATAAAGCTAACTTACAAATATGCATATTTTTATTAAAAGTTAATAGGAATATAGAAAAGATGAATTTTGGAAACTAGCTAGTGTAGTGTACGTAGTTCGAATGGTTTTTAACTAACTGGTCGTTAAATAGTGGGTGGTAATTACTACTAAAGAGGACCTTGTACTTCCTTCGCTAGGGATG
>VNJV01006977.1:0-11602 GCA_008042635.1 Drosophila nikananu
TCAGAAGAACTTTTTACTTTTCGCTTTACGCGGTTTGAACTGGGATCCAAACCAGAGGTTACCCTCGTACTCTAGTAGACTCCTTCTAATTAACTTACCTTCTTTAGCTAACCGTAGAACCATGCTTGGCGTCACCTTCATTTTTAATCTTATCCACGGTGGCGTGGAAAGTGCTGACTTGTTCGGTCAGCTAAATTTTCACGCACCGAGTAGAAATACTAGATCCTATATTCCCTTAGTTCTGCGCCACTGTAGGACATCTCTTGAATTGCATGAACCCTTTAGAGTCCTATGTGCAAATTATAACGATTTGTACATAATAACGTCAAATGTAGATAGCCTTCCCAAACTAAAAACCTTAATACTAACCCACTTAGTACGCATGCAGGCAAACAATCCGGCAACACGCCAGTAGTCACTTCCTCGTACACCTTTTCTATTATTTCACATTTTCGCGCCCACTAACACCTAACACGAACAGGCACGTGCTTGGTGTCATACGGGCCACTTGAATGTACTGACCTTAGTGCATCAACGTCCAGAAAAAAAAAAAAAAAAAAAATCCCGCATTATTGACTGATCCCTTATCTTACTAGTTAACCCCAAGAAGTGGCTCTTTCTGCTTCCAGTGCTCTTTCCGATATTTATTATTTTTTTTGAGGAGTGGCACTTTCTGCATCCGATATTTATTATTTTTTGAGGAGTAAGCAATACGACCCAGAAGGTAATTTTTCGCGTTCGGCGATCCGTCGACTTTTGAAATTTGGCGTCAGATATACCTAATAAGTTAGACCTCACACAACAAACTCGCGACGGTGGTGGTGGTTTTTTTCTTTTTCTGGCCGTGCTTTTGACATTTCCGTTAGATATTATTTTATTCTCACTTTTTATGCACACCTTGCCTCCATTTTCGAAGGGGGCCAGTAGAAAAATTAAATAGTTTATACTTTTGACAGTCCCAGTCAAAAATGCATCCATATGAAAATACCTAACGCTTGTGTTCATTCTAGTATTTATCTTATCGGTGCTCTTTACCGACTTGCTAAATAGACAATCAGGGGGATTACCCCGGGCTCTTACCCAGTCGGACTTCACGCGGTGAACAATTCTGCCTATAAATCCATGGGGAACGGGAATGGCTCATCGCATGATCCCCAGTTCAGAAAAGCTGCAAGTTCGATGCTTTTCGTTGAAGAGGGTAGTGTCAGAAATTAATTCTGGGCAATTAGCGTATTTTTTGTTTTGTTTAATCGATAGAAATTGAATGCAACTGAAAATGATCCAAAGAATATTATCCTATTAATATGACCTTAAAAATATATTTTTGAATGTTTGGATACTTTAAAAAAACAAACCATTTATTTTAACATTAATAAAAAAGGTATCATAAATGAAACCATTTGAAACAAATGTTTAAAAAATTGAATGGGCCGAGCAACGACGAACAATGGACGGAAAGATACAGATACGTTGCAAAAATCAACTTTTTGATGACAACGGATCGTAAAATTTGTTTTTGCATTCGACAGGTAATAGTTCAAAAGGGTTGAATCCAAAAAATTGTTCAAATCGGCCCAGTGTCTTAGAAGTTACCCGGGTTCAAAGTTGAACTTTTTTTTGGTTGCAAAAAATTTACTTCGTTTTTATAAAAATTCTGACTTTGCGGCTGATTTTTGGCTAAAATATATAACCAACCGGCATGGTTTTGGTCTCTATCGAAAGGATCATCAAATCTCGGTAAAACCAAGGTAGAATGGTTTTATTATATGTTTTGCACGTGCAGGCATACCTGTTTTACCGAAGTACTAATTTTTACCTATTTTTCAACTTTGATGGAATGTCAAAAATTTTGCTTTATTTTGTGTTTGGCGTATGAGACGTTGTTCTTGAATATGTTCGATATCATATTAAAAAAAAATCGTCTGCCCGGATTTCCAAAGCAAAAGATACTTTCAACTCAGTGTAATAAGCGCGCGGCTTCAAGCAAATTCAGCTACATGCGCAGTACGAAATTATATGGCGGGCATTAATTTTTTCCTCTATTGGCGGCTTGTTTTTTAATTCCTGACTTTGTAAGGTCACTTAATGATTTAAAATGAATTTACAATGATTAAATATTCTTTAAAAATATTAAATTATGTAGGTTATGTTAGGTTAGGGCGGTGACGTCCGACTCAAAAAGAGCCTGGCCGTCCACTTGAGCCTGAGGAGGCTCCTTGTGATGCCGCATAGGCTTAGGTCCCCCGTCCGCTACAGGTTCTCGTGGGCCGATGACCAATCCTAAGTTAGAGAGGACCAACCCGATCCTTGGACGAAACGGGTTATCTGCCTCGGTGATGGCTTGCTTAGCTCGGCGAGATCCACAAGGGTGGAAGAACCCAGGTACTGCAGTCTTCGTCTGCTTAGGGCTGGACAGTGGCAGAGTAGGTGAAGAACGGTCTCCTCCTCCTCCTCATCCCTACAGCTTCTACAAAAGTCGTTATGGTGCACCGACAGCCTGGAAGCATGCGTTCCAAATAGCCAGTGACCAGTAAGAGCCCTAACGGCAAGGGCGCAGCCGGGCCAGCTCATCGGCAGCGCAGTTGCCCTCGATGTCCCTATGTCCTAGGACCCAGATGAGGTGGAGTTCGTACTGCTCCGCCATCTCGTGGAGAGATCTGCGGCAGGTCTTCGAGTTTGAAGAGATAACTTCAAGTGACTTCAGGGCAGCCTGACTGTCCGAGAATATGCATAAGGGAGCTCTGACCCTGGTGGTGATGGCGTAAACTTCCGCCTGAAAGACGCTGCAGTGGTCGGGTAGCCTAAAAGAGACGTTTAGTCCCAGGTGCTCGGAGTATATACCTCCTCCTACCCGGCCGTCCAATTTTGAGCCATCCGTGTAAATGTGAAGGGACCCTAGGGGTCCAGGGGGTCCTAGGTTCCAATCCGTTCTGTCGGGGATGTAAACCTGGAAGGGTGTGATAGGGTGTTCTGCGGGGACACAGTAGTCAGTGTCTCCCTCAGTGAGGTGTGGAGCAGAGCCGAGGTTCGAATGTCCGAGACTCGATCTTCTCCACAGGCCCGCGCCCTTCAGCCTTAGTGCCGAGAGTGACGCGGTCATCTCTCCCATTATTTCAATTGGGAGGATGCCCAGGAGAACGTCCAAGGCGTCTCCCGGAGTTGTGCACAGGCCGCCTGTCATACAGATCTCAGCCATGCGTTGAATTTTTCTTAACATGCCCAGGCAGATGGACCGCTTTAGAGCTGGCCACCAGACTGCCACTCCGTACTGGAGTATCGGGCGAATGATAGCCGTGTACAGCCAGCGGACTATTTTTGGGGTCATTCCCCATTTTAGCCCGATAGCCTTGCGGCAGGTGTATAGCGCGATTGTGGTCTTTTTGGCCCTCTCGTCTGTGTTGAGGCCCCAGTCTAGTTTTTTGTCCAGGATTAGACCTAGATTTTTGGCCTGATTTTTAGGGGGAGAGGTATTCCACAAAGCTTAGGGGGTTCCACTTTGGGGATTTTGTATTTCCTTGTAAAAAGGACCAGTTCGGTCTTCGCTGGGCTTACTCCCAGTCCGCACCTGGCAGTCCAATCCGCCAGGAACCGAAAACTGTTGCTCATCCTGTCACAGAGGGTTTGCAACAAGGCAACATCATCCGCGTAGGCCACAACTCGACAGCCACCGTCCTCTATGCCCTGGAGCAGTTCGTTGACTGCAACATTCCATAGGAGAGGGGAGAGGACTCCGCCCTGGGGTGTGCCCCTATTGACTTGTCTGGAGATGGTTGACCCCCCAGTGTTGCCTCCACCGTTCTGCTGCGCAAGGTCAATGAGACCCACCGAGTGTTGATCAATCCCCGGCTAAGTCAGTGCTGTCGTGATTGAGCCTGGAAGGATGTTGTTGAAAGCGCCCTCTATGTCTAAGAAGGCGACGAGTGTGAACTCCTTTTCGTGGAGCGATTTTTCTATAATAGTGGTAAGCGAATGGAGTGCTGTCTCTGTTGATCTGCCCCTCCTATACGCATGTTGTGATCCTGAAAAGGATGAGTGGGGAATGTTAGTTCTGAAGTGCAGACTGATGAGTCTCTCCAGCGTCTTGAGTAGAAACGAAGAGAGGCTTATCGGCCTGAAGTACTTAGGCGTGCAGGGTGATGGCTTGCCTGCCTTTGGGATGAATACAACTTTCGAGCGGAGCCATCCACTAGGAATGACCCCTGTGTCGAGAATAATCGAAAAGATCAGTCGAAGCCCGGACGTGGATAGCTTATCTGCGTAGCTGAGCTGTGCAGGTATGATGCCGTCCACCCCTGGGGATTTATACGGGCTGAAACTGTTTACTGCCCATTTGATGTTCCTATCAGTAAGAATGTATGTCATTTCAGACGGACCCCGCCGTGTCGGGGGGTTAGGTGGGATGCTCTGAGAGGGGCTAGCGGGGAAGTGAGCATCCAGGAGAACCCCGAGGGTTTCCTCACTGGAGGTCGTCCAACTGTCGTCAGGACGCTTGACGAAGCCCAGGTTGGAGAGCGTCGTCGAGAGGACCTGCCGCAGCCTAGACGCCTCAGAGTAGTCCTGGATTCCTGAGCAAAAGTCGGACCAGGCCCTTCTTTTGGCCTTTCTAAGTTCCCTGTTGTACAGGGACAGGTTTGTCTTATAGAGGCGCCAAGATGCGTCTGTGTTGTCACTCTTGGCAAGATTGAAGGACTGCCTCGTGGTCTTCTTGAGGCAGCCTAGTTCCCTACACCACCATGGTGGCTTCTTCCCAGTCTTCCCCCCGGTGAAAGTTGTAACGAGTCGCTCCAGCCCCTCCGGACAGTAGTCCGAGTGGGTTGGGGTTGGAGGGGACTTAAGGAGCTGGGATCTATATTTCTTCCATTCGGTCCTCCGGGGGTTCCGAAAGGTGACTGGATTGAACGTAAATTGGACATACCTATGGTCGGAGAAGGAGTGCTTCTCCAGCACCCTCCAGGACTTCATGGTATCCCTTAGGGATTCAGAAAGAAGGGTGATATTTAAGACCTCCCTACGGTTCTTGGTAATAAAAGTGGGTTCGTTCCCCGAATTTCCCACCAGCAAGTTGGATGCAAGGATAAAATCAAAAAGAGATGAAGAAGGATAAAATCACTGATGGTGATGAGCGTTGGCGTCGCACCCAATGATTAGGCCAAGGTCCAGCCTCCTGCTGTCCTCGGTGACTAGCCTCAGGGTTGGGGGGATGGGGTCCTGGTCGTGCCCCAGGTATGCTGAGCATATCCGGAGGGACCCGTTTGGTCCCTCTAGACATGCAGTTATAATATCTTCATTGCTGAAATTGGGAAGCATGAAAAGAGTTAAATCTTTTCTAGCGAGTATGCAGGCTCGCGATTTACCTGCCCTAGGATTCTGTCGCCACAGATCCAGGGCTCCTGGATGAGGACAGCGTCGATACCACCTTCCGCCAGGTGGACAAGTAAGGCAGCGAAAGCTGCTTTACTGTGGTGGAGGTTTATTTGCAGGATCGTCAGAGACAATCTGCGCCTTAACCTCCACCACAGTGATGTCGGCGTCCGAGGTCGGCTCGTCCAGCCTTTCCTCCTCCTCGGACTTCTCGACGCCGCGCAAGCCCCTCGCGAGCTCGCTCTCCTCGGAGACGTACCCCTCCAGAATGTCCTCCTCGTCGGACAGACCTTCGGGCGCCTCCTCGATGCAAGGTCCCTCTATGTCGGGGTCCTCCTCTTTAAGGCCCGGCTTGGCGTCGGCCTTGCCGTACCTGAGTGCCCCCCCCCCCGGTTTTCTTCAGCGCCTTGACTGTCCCCTCATTGAGAGTCAGGACAACCTGGCGCCTCGGTCCAACGGCCTCCTCAACCTTGGCGACTCTCCAATCAGAGGAGGGAAGGTTGGGGTTACTCAGCTGAAGGAGCTTGATGATCTTCTCCGGCTCCGCCGGCTTGTGGGACAGCCACGCCCTGGCTCTCGGCTTGCTGGGGATCTTGTTGCCTCTGGAGCCGCCTGCAGTCACGTCGAGGGACTTGCCCCCGATCACGCTGCACGGCGGGCCCATCGGTTCGCCCTTACCAATAGCCCTGGTCCCCGGATGAAGGCGCTCTGAAGAGCTCTCCTCCTCCTTCTTGCACACTCGACCGCTAAATTTATTTATTTATTATTTTAATCAAAAAGTAGGTACCTAAAAATTGAAAATTGGTCAAAAACAAAAAAAAAATTTGAATGATAAAAAACAAATTTTGTTTTTTTTTTTGTTTAAAATTTATTTTGATTATTTTTAAAACATTAAATATGCACCGTATTAGCATTTTCAGAGAAAACAAACAAAAAGTATTGTTCGAAAATGGATAAAAATTGGGAAAACTTCCTCAAAAAACATTAATTTTCGAGTATAAAATCTACCATTTATCACACCATATAGTATGACCACTCAATCGAAAGGTACTAAAACTACCTGGTTCACGAGTTATGATTTTTGCAACCCAAAAGTATCTAAACTGCCACTGTGCGACGAGACATTAACTACGTCGAGTTCGGTGGGGACTGCCAAGTCGAGCACTCCCCAAATTACAACCACCAAGGCGAGCCGCGCCAAGGCGAGTGGGGGTAATGACCAGCCAAAGTCGTTCACCCACCAGCAGAGAAAGGCGCAGGCTAGCAAGGCCCCTTTCATTCTGGCAAAGATCTCTAAGAATGAATAAGAGGGCAAAGCTGACCAGCGAGACCAACAGGATAAAGCCCGATTCAAGGCAGTGGTCGATGATTTCGAGAAATACGAAAGGGAGCACCCGGAAGGGTTCATGTAGCCCCAATCGAAGTGGGTGAGAGCGCTCCGAAAAGGACAAAGGACGCCAAGGGAGCCCCTAGAGCGCCGTCCTTCGTCAAGCTGGCGAAAAAGTTCAGTGAGGTGGCTAGAGACAGCCTGGCCATGGCACTGGTGGACAAACTCAACGACGATGGGCGCCTTCTGTCGGAGAAATAAGATTAGGTCGAGACCAGACTGCCTGATATGGTATCAGAAAAAATACTAGCTGAGGCAGCTGGTCCGACACCATCCTTTTATTTCTCGGACATGGTTCGAGGGGACCGGGTGATCAGGTGCGACGATCAGGTCTTCAAAGGACTTCCTAGCGGATTTTTTTCACTGCACGACCTGGTCGCTACTGGTGCTCGAGACAGATGACTCCGACAGCTAGCCCTATTTACTAGGGGCTAGCTGTTTGAGATTCATTCTGACTCCGACAGCTAGCCCTATTTACTAGGGGCTAGCTGTTTGAGATTCATTCTGTCTCGAGCACCAGTAGCGACCAGGTCGTGCAGTGAAAAAAATCCGCTAGGAAGTCCTTTGAAGACCTGATCGTCGCACCTGATCACCCGGTCCCCTCGAACCATGTCCGAGTGCGTCGCTAAGAGTAGCGGCGTATGGAAGGGGCTTAGGAAAAAGCTCGTCCCCGCCACGGATATCCCGAGAAGGCCCAGAGCTCGTATCTGGTTGCCAAAGGGGCTCACGAACCATGATAGGGTGCTCAAGACTCTGAGGGCTCCTAACCAAGATGTCGACATGGCAGACTGGGCCATCCTGAAGGCAGAGCGGCAGATGAGAACAAGCCAGCCTTTCTTTTTACTCATCACAAACAATGCCTGCATGATAGGGTGCTCAAGACTCTGAGCGCTCTTAACCAAGATGTCTACATGGCAGACTGGGCCATCCTGAAGGCAGAGCGGCAGATGAGAACAACAAACAATGCCTGCCGCAGCTGACTACAAAGGGCGTTACGGCATAAGAAGGGCCAAGATAAACGACTTCCTAGCCGAGCCAGACGACAATTTAGAAGACGATGTTGCAGATGCTCGATGACTTGGTGAACGACGACGATACCCCCAACACCACACCGCAATAATGCCGAAAAACTTGTTTTCAGACCATTTTGTCTGATACATATTCTTTAAGATTTTGATGCCGACCTGCGAGACGGCACCGAAGCGCAATCCCCGTAACACAGACTGGAACAAATATGAAAATATTGTAGAGTCAAAGGTAAAGGACAGAAGGAGCAAAGAACGATCCACTCCCAAAGAAATAGACAAGAAAGTCGATAACTTCACGAATATTCTTAACAACGCATACAAAGAGTCATGCAGACTAACGTACTCCAACAAGACATACCCACAATGGTGAAAAAAAGAGCTGAGCGAGCTCAGAAAAAGGGCTAGGAAAGCCTTCAATACAAGTTACATAATTAAAGACTGGCGGCCGTACAAGGAAATACACAAAGAGTACAAAAAAGCGATATACGCAGCCAAGACTGCAGGATACTGTGAATAGGTAGAAGGAATCAAAGACATGGCTAGGTTGGGCAAAATACTAGCCAAGGGGCATACAAGCCCCACGCTTATAAACAGATCTGACGAAACAGGAAGTACGTCAGCAGAAGAGACTCTGGAGATCCTTCTGGACACACATTTCCCAGGTAACAAGAAAGAAGAACCTCGAGCTGTGGAAAGCCAAATGGCGGAACACCAGCTAAGAGTCGACGAGATCGTCACCATGGAAAGAGATCCAATGGGCGGTGGACTATTTCGATAAGTACAAAAGTCCGGGACCGGACGGAATTATACCAGCAATGCTGCAGACAACAAAAACATGCACTGGCAGATGGCTGCAAGCAATCTTCCAAGCATGCATTAAACAGCACACATATCACTTCCATGGAAGGAAGCAAGATAAGTCTTTATACCAAAGCCATGAAGAAGAGGAGACATTCAATCCAAGGATTACAGGCCGATCAGCCTGACCTCATGAAAACAATGGAACGGATAATATCATCCATATCCATATCAGAGAAAGAACAGAGAAAAAGCTTTCCGAAGCACAGCATGCATACTACACGAAGTAGTGGGATACATAGAAAAGGCATTGGTCTACAAAAACTACACATTGGCCACCTTCTTAGACATTGAAGGCGACTTCAATAACGTAAACGCAGATTCCATTCTGAGCTCCCTCAACAAGATTGGAGTAGAAGCAGGCATTAGAAAATGGATCGCCGCAATGCTAACGAGCAGAAGGATATCAGCCGAACTGAATGGCACTCATCACACGAGGTACGTAAAGAGGGGCACTCCACAGGGAGGAGTTCTGTTTCACTGCTGTGGCTGATTAACATTGAAGACATATTGAGAGGAGTCAATAGCGAAGGAGTTAAGTTCTACTCGCTTCAGGACCATTCCCAGACGTCATTAGCGAACTTATGGCAACCAATGGGCAAAAGCCTGTGGGCTGGGCATAAACCCAAGCAAAACGGAATTTATGCTCTACAAAGAGAACAAAGATCCCCAGATTCAGTATACCGGAGATAGACGGTACAGAGCTAGAGCTGTCACAACAAGCCAAGTATCTGGGAGTGAATGCAAACATAGCATTCTACTCCTGTAGGAAGATGTTCCGGAAAAATGGGGCATCAACCCCAAGACAATAATATGGCTCTACACAGCTGTTGTAAGACCCATACTCACTACGGAGCACTAGTTTGGTGGCTAGCACTAACTAGGGCATATAACATCAAGAAACTTACCAGGATACAGAGGTTGGCATCCGCAGGAGCAACGGGAGCACTTAAATCGTACCCCGCTGAATGCCATTCTAAACATATTATCGATAGAACATTTCATAAGGAACACAGCAGCCCATCGCGCGGTACGACTGAAGGCAAGTCAGAGCTGGAACAACTACCACACCGGGCACGATCGGCTTACAGTAAGCACCGATTACATGACAACCGAGATGCGGTTCGGCTATGCATATACTACAAAACACCCAACAAGAGAAGAGTGGAGAAGAGGAAGTGTAACCGAGCATGATGAGGTATCACTCTACACGGACGGCTCGATGATGAGTGATGGGGTAGGCGCCGGAATCTTTGCGAAAACCTGGGGGATAGAAAAGCCCCGGGCACAATGACATCCCCGGCAACGAAAAAGCGGACGAACTGGCCAGAAAAGGGTCAGAAGAAATCGCAGTAACAACAGACATTCAAGTATCTCTGAACACGGTTCAGGCCGACATTCACAACCACTTCAAAGTACTAACCAGCAAGGAATATTCGATGAAGGCGGAACATTGGAAATCGAAACTGTGCTGTCCAGAATATAGGAGGAGACGGACTGCAGAGCTGATCTCCAAGAGTAAAACGGACATCGGGAGGGTAACGGCAGCCATTACCGGCCACTGGCCAAGAGGCACGCATGCCTGTAAGATGGGCCTACCCTACAACCTAAACTGCCGAAGCTGCAAGGAACCGAACGAGCAGGAGACACCAGAGCATCTAATGTGTCACTGCCGGCATTCAACCGGATAAGAGCGCGGCACTTCGGAGCATATCAACTCGGGTCACTATTGGAAGTGGAAAGGAAGACAGTGAATGCCATCCTAGCTTACGGACTGGTACTGAAGAGAGGCACGGACTACAACCAAAACGAGGGTGTGGATCAAAACGGAGCATAAGTCTAATTGGAGGGTACTCAGACGAGAGCAGCCTCACCACTTACACCTACCTAACTTACCTTCCTTGCCCAACCATTGAAATATAATAGGAGTTACGTTCATTAGGTCAGCTCATTTAATCGGCTCGCTACAAACCGAGATAGACATTCTTGTGTGTCTTTGCGTCGATTGACTTCTAAATTATTAGAACATATTTTAAAATGTTTTTGAATTAACGCAAACGTTCCTAAGAACGGAACGCTTATATTCCGTGGACCGATAGGCAAGCGGAAAGTGTGTGAATTCTCAAAATACGGTATTAACTCCTGGTAGGTGCTCCCCCTAAAAGTTGCCCACTACTTTTCTAAAAGGTCCGCTTAATCTGTTAGCTCTGTCTCAAATATAGTTTCTGAGCCTTCGTAAATAGTTTTCGGCTAGTCTGAAAATCGGTTTCCCTTCTTTAGGAGGGGTAACCGACGTGTCGGGCTTTATATACAATTTAATGGTATTATAGTTTTAGTCCAAAGCTTGCAACTTATCAACAGACGAATCGATTTAACCATGTCTGTCTGAATGAAACTATACAGATAGTCTTCTATAGTATGTATATGCTCTCACTATTATATAAGTCAGAAATGGCCGGATCGGACAAGTATATTGTATAGCTGCCATAGGAACAATCGAAAATGTTTGAGGGAAAAAATTATAACTTAGCCAGTTTTCAAAATATATTCATATCATTTAAGACATGCTCATTTTGTATTATTCTAAAACTTCGCTCTTAATTTTATCAAAATCGAACTACTATTTGAAGAATTTATTATTATCATTATTAAGGGGGCTAACGCTGCGAGGAATTTCGAAATTTTCGATTTGATATCTTAAGAATTTCTGGTCTTACCCATTGAAATATTTTCAAACGCGTTTTTCTTGAAATCATTTTTTTGAAGCCGGTAAGCACGATATCTCAAAAACTAATAAACCGATTGACTTGAAAATTCTATACAATTATCTTGTCTTTTTTTTACGATTTAGTATTTTTTTTTTAGAAAAAAAATGAAAAAAATTGATTGAAAATCAACTTTGAACTTTGAGTTCAATATTTTCAAAACCCATACGTTAAAGAACTAGATTATGCTCTCCAGATTAATA
>VNJV01006979.1:0-83362 GCA_008042635.1 Drosophila nikananu
TTTTTGAAGAATATTTAATCATTATACATTCATTTGAAGTCATTAAGTGTCCTTACAAAGTCAGGAATTGAAAAACAAGCCGCCAATACAGGAAAAAATGAATGCCCGCCATACAATTTCGTACTGCGCTTGTAGCAGAATTTGCTCGAAGACGTGCGCTTTTTACGCTGAGTTGAAAGTATCTTTTGCCTTGGAAATTCGGGGTGGCAGATTGGGGCAGCCGATCTCTTTTGAATATGATAAAGAACATATTCAGGAACAACACCTCATACGCCAAACCCATAAGACGGCGTAAGTTCGATTTTTGTTTTTCCATCAAAGTTGAAAAATAGGTGAAAATTAGTACCTCGGTAAAACAGGTATGTCTGCACGTGCAAAAAATATTATACTTTCATTATACATTTGTTTTGACGAGATTTGATGGCCCTTTCGATAGAGACCATAACCATTCCGGTCGGTTACATATTTTACCTAAAAATCAACCTCAAAGTCTGAATTTTTCTAAAAAACGAACTCCTTTTTTTGCAACCCTAAAATAGTTCAACTTTGAACACGTGTAACTTCTAAGATACTAAACCGATTTGAATAATTTTTTGGATTCAACCCTCTTGAACTATTACCTGTCGAATGCAATAACAAATTTTACGATCCGTTGCCATGAAAAATTAGATTTTTGTATAGTATCTGTATCTTTCCGGCAACTGTGCGTCGGGGGACCCGATCTCTTTTGAATATGATAAAGAACATGTTCAGGAACAACACCTCATAAGTCGGTGTAAGTACGATTTTGTTTTTCCATCAAAGTTGAAAAATAGGTGCAAAATTAGTACTTTGGTAAAACAGGTATGCCAGTACTTGCAACAAATATTATAATTCCATTCTACCTTGCTTTTACCGAGATTTGATGACCCTTTTCGATAGAGACCATAACCATGCCGGTCGGTTACATATTTTACCCAAAAATCAGCCGCAAAGTCAGACCTGCATTTTTGCAACCCAAAAAAAGTTCAACATTGAACTTCTAAGATACTGAACCGATTTGAGTAATTTTTTGGATTCAACCCTTTTAAACTATTACCTGTCGAATACAATAAAAAATTTTACGATCCGTTTTCCCCAAAAATTTGATTTTTGTATAGTATCTGTATCTTTCCGGCAACTGTGCGTCGCGACGGCAAAGAAAAAAACAAATCTGGACCATAGTGCAATGGGAAGCTGCTCGGCAGTGGCGTGGTACTTTTCCACTCCCGAGGGTACAGCTTTTGCCTGCTTGACGCCCTTTTTGGCGCGTGCCCTTTTCGGCGATCGGCGGTTGCTCTCTCTCTTGCTCGTAGCTCATCCGCTTTTGAGTGTGTTTTGTGTTTGAGCGAGTAGTTGCTCGCGCCCTTGAGTCAGTGTGCGGTGTGCTGAATTTTTGTATGGCATGTCCGCTCTTGTCATCAACACAAATTCACATTTTCATCAACACTTTATACCAAAAATTCATCAACATTTATACCAAAAATTCATCAACAAAATGTTGATGAATTCATAAACATTTCATCAACATTTCATCAACTTTTCATCAACATTTCAACAACATTTCATCAACTTTTCAACAACGTTTCATCAACATTTCATCAACTTTTCATCAACGTTTCATCAACGTTTCATCAACGTTTCATCAACGATTCATCAACCATTCATCAACGATTTAACAAGCGGTTTTTATTTATTCATTCATTTATTTATTCTTTTTATCTTATAATAATATATTAAAACAATAATACTTTAAAAAAATTAAATAAATATTAAATTAAAAGAAAATATTATGGGGGTGTGTTGATGAAACGTTGATGACAAGCCCATACAAACGTTGATGAATTTTTGTATGGCATGTCCTCTCTTGTCATCAACACAAATTCATCAACATTTCATCAACACTTTATACCAAAAATGCATCAACATTTATACCAAAAATTCATCAACAAAATGTTGATGAATTCAACAACTTTTCAACAACGTTTCATCAACATTTCATCAACATTTCATCAACTGTTCATCAACGTTTCATCAACGTTTCAACAACGTTTCATCAACGATTCATCAACGATTTAAGAAGGGTTTTTTATTTATTTCTTCACATATTTATTCTTTTTATCTTATAATAATATATTAAAAACAAGAAAGGAAGCTAACTTCGGCATGCCGAAGTTTAAATATCCTTGCAGTAAGTAAGAAGAAGAAGAAAAATCTTCTGACTTTTTCGTTTTCTCGGGTACTGACATAAGGTAAATGTTGCGAGCGAAAAATGTTGCGAACGAATTTAATGAATTTATATATATATTCCTATGGCTGCTATATGATATAGTGGTCCGATTTGAATAAAATTAAAACCGAAATTCTGGAATAATTCAACATGTCTATGTCTCAAATTTTATGAAAATTTGTGAAAAATTGGCTTAGTTAGATTTTTTCATCATTATTTTCTGATCGGTCCTATGACAGCTATATGATATAGTTGTCCGATTTTGATCAAATTAAACCCGAAATTCAAGAATAATACAAAATGGCCATATCTCAAATTTTATTCAAATATAGTAAAAATTGGCAAAGTTATAATTTTTTTCATTAAAATTTACCGATCTTTCCTATATAGCTATATGATATAGTCGGCCGATCCGGCTCGTTCCGACATATATAGCAGTGAGAGCATATAGGAGCATATCTGCAAAGTTTCATCCAGATAGCTTTAAAACTGAGGGACTAGTTTACGTAGAAACGGACAGACGGACAGACGGACAGACGGACAGACGGACAGACGGACCGACGGACAGACGGACAGACGGACAGACGGACAGACGGACATGGCTAGATCGACTCGGCTGTTGATGCTGATCAAGAATATATATACTTTATAGGGTCGGAAATGTCTCCTTCTCTGCGTTGCAAACTTCTGACTAAAATTATAATACCCTGCAAAGGTATAAAAACAAGTGAGAAAGCTACAGTCGTTCGTGAACGACTGTTATATACCATGTACCAAAATATATATCAAAATGTAAACAAACTCGCTCTTTGCAAAACCACCACCATCTCATGCACTTGCGTGTGCAAGACAGAGACAGAGATAACCCCTCCTCTCTTTTTTGCGCACGGGAGTTAGTTTCTTGCGCTCATCAGTTTTGTTGTTGTTTTTGGGATGCACCTGTTGCTAGCTGCCAAATAGATAACACACTGATAAGTAAATAACTTTTGTGTTTTTCATCCGATCGTTACCAGATTTTCGGTATTGATACATGTTCTACATATGCATGCCTATGCACAAAAAGAAAGATATATGGTAATATTTGCGGCTGCAAAACGTTTTTATTGATTTGCGGGGGAGTGGGGGGGAAATTTTTAAATCTGAAACAAACTTGATCTGCTTGCAAAACATTCCGACCTACATACCGAATTTGGTGACTCTAGCTCTTATAGTGGCTGAGATCTAGGCGTTTACACAGACGGACAGACGGACAGACGGACAGACGGACAGACGGACAGACAGACATGGCTAGATCGACTCGGCTGTTGATGCTGATCAAGAATATATATACTTTATGCTTCCTTCTGCCTGTTACATACATTTGCACGAAATTAATATACCTTTGTACCTACGGTACATGGTATAATAAACAGTAAATAAATATACATACAAGAAAAGGCAAATCTAAAAAGGTCAAATATTACCCAAAACAGCATTCAAGAACCTCGTCACACACCTAATTCCACTGTTTTTAATATAACTCCACGCTTTTAATTTAATTAATTACTGTTATGAAAATAGTCATATACTGCTGTACAACAAACTCTCACGATATGATTGGAATTAACAAAAATAGCACTTTTCTTTAACTTTTAGAAACTACAATATTGACTCCTTACTTCTTTAACATTAAAACGCAAATGAAAAACGCTAAGCACGCGTGTTTGTTCGAAGAGGGAGAGTTTGAGAGAGGGAGAGTTTGAGAGAGCAACAGTTTAAGAAAGCAAGAGCCTAAGTGCCGTTTTTTGTTGATGACATATTGATTAATTAGACCTTTTTGTCATCAACGTTATATTACCAACTTGTAATCAATCTGTCATCAACCTTTTTGGGTAATGAGAGAAAAATGAGAGCGCGAGAGAGTCGAGTTTGACACGAAGGTCGAAAGATAGAGTCGGCTCGGCCGTAGTCGCCGTCGGCTATTGATGAATCGTTGATTACAGAGCCTATTGATGACAAGCGGTACTGCAGGGTATACCTTGGGCCTAGCTTATATTCCCTGCAGTACCGCTTGTCATCAAAAGGCTCTGTAATCAACGATTCATCAATAGCCGACAGCGACTTCGACTGAGCCGACGCTCTCTTTCGACCTTCGTGTCAAACCCGACGCTCTCTTTCGACCTTCGTTTCAAACCCGACTCTCTCGCGCTCTCATTTTTCTCTCTTTACCGAAACAGGTTGATGACAAATTGATTACAAGTTGGTGATGAAACGTTGATGAATTTGTTGATGACAAAAGCGGACATGCCATACAAAAATTAATCAACGTTTATATGGGCTTGTCATCAACGTTTCATCGACACACCCCCATGTGTGGGTAGGGTTTTGAGGGTTCAAAAAAAGTGATTTTTTTATTGCATGTTATGAAAGTATAGAAACTCAAGAATGTTGTCTGTAAAAAGGAAGACAATCAAAGCAAAACTCACAAAGATATAGCTTTGGAAGAAGACGGGTCTCGAACGACTACCTCAGCTACGAAAAACTTTAAAACGAAAAATAAGTTAATAATTAATTTTCAATGGTAATGGCCCTCTTGTTAGTTACGGAAAGAACATAAAATTAAACTTAATGAAACAAAGACTATACCCTGCGATAATCAAAAGATGTCCGACATATCAAATCTGCTAATATTCATTGCATATTTATTTTTTAGATCAGTAATTTAAATATGTCTTATGGTCTAAGCCTATTGGATGTGTGAAGCTAGAACTCAAAGCAGAATAACATAATCAGAAATATTTACCAAAAAGTGTAATCAAAACTACAATACCCTGCAAGGGATAAATAGAATCCCTTGAGATCGAACCCTTGAGTTCAGATTAGTTTTTCATAGACATCAATTTATTCATATCAAATGTTTTGTGTGTGACTGTTTTGCTTATCACTTAATACATGTGTGCTTTCTTTTTGTTTTTTTTTTTTGTTTGTTTTTTTGTATGTTGCTTTTTTTCAGTGGTTTTACATAAATTCATTTCTTACAATATGTGATTGCGTTTAGTTAGATTTCATAAATAATTCACAATATTTTTGTTGGAGACGCTTTTCTGTTTTGGTTTTCTATAAATATTTTCGCAATAAATTAATGGCTTAAAATGAAGGAAACTACTAAGACCTGTCGTCGGACCCCGGAGGGCACTCTTCCCGGCGCAGCTCTGCTACTTGGAATTTGAGTACAAATGCGAGTATAAGTCAGGTCAAGGCCTAGCTGCTACGCGCACCTGCGGGAAGGTGTGTTTGTCCCCCAGGATCCGGGGGTCTCCTCTTTTTCCGGATTTTCCGTTTTCCGATTCACCTGCACTTAAGACTACGATTGGTGGGGTGGGCATGCAGTAACTACCTAGCGTTGGAAGCGAATTAATGGACGCCTGAGGGCAGATCACCATTGGTTGGAGGGCCGGCGCTCGGCGCCGGGAGCCGCACTGCCCGAAAATCGCGGCGACGAGGAGTTCTGCGAGGAGCTGCTGCTGGGCATGCTGCTGCAGGCTGCCTCGTTCGCCAGCAGCGTGTGGATGGCCGCCAGCAGCTTCTTGCGAGCTCCGAACGCTGCGATGCCAAGCTCCATCAGGTTCTCCTCGGTCAGCGTGGTGAACACCTCCAAGTCAATTTCGTTAAGCACAAAAATTTCTGAAAGAAGGACAAGTGAGACGGAGGATTAGCCAAACTGTTACGAGCTCCCCGAAATGCTCCATCTTTGCAAGAAAAGAAATGGTTTCAAGGCTAACTTGATGTTGGTCTTTATGGTAAATGTCCTGAGTACACAGTGAATTCAGACACAACTGGACGGATCTACTCACTGATATAATGCTCCAGACCCAAGCTGGTCAGCAGCGTCTGGATGTCCTTGTGGTGGGCCAGCTGCATGCGCCGATTCACTGGCGTGGCGTCCAGCAGTCCGGTGGTGGCGCTGAGTCCGTACGGTGAGCCTAGGCCTGGTGGCAGTCGCCAGCCTCCACCGCCTCCTCCTCCTCCTGCTCCTGTTCCCCCATTGCCATTGTCATCCGCAGTGTCCACGGGTGCCGGCGAGGTGCAGCTCAGGCCCATGCCCATCCAGGCGGGCGTCGGCGTGCGCAGCTCTCCCGCCACCGGAGTCCGTTCCATGGCCTTGTATCCCAGGGCCCGCTTCATGTCAAAGTCAAAGGCTCGGTGGGCGGCATGCTTATGGCCTCCGCCGGCACCGCCTGCCAGGTCGTAGTGCAGGCTGCGGTAGCTCTCGGCGCTGCCGGGTAGCAGGTGGGCTCCTCCACCCACTCCATTGGAGTTGTTCAGGCCCAGGAGTACGCCGTCGCTGAGACGTCGCCCTAGCCGGGCTCCTCCTCCGCCTCCGCCGCCGCCGCCTGGCACGCTGCCCGCCTCGCTGCCGTAGGTGGAGTCCGGCGAGTAGTGCGCCCGACTATTGCCACAACCGGCTCCCAGTCCACCTGAGGCTGCCGCCGCCGTCGAGGAAGATGAACTGGAGGACACTGCGCCCGGAACCTGTGCATACGGCGGATACGACTGCTCCAGCGAGGTGGTGCTGCTGCTGAAGCTCTGGTAGCCACTGGTATTCTGGCTGCAGCTGTTCCGCGGCGAGACATTCAATCCGGTGGACGGCGGGAGCGGCTGCTTGAGCGACGCCCCGCCGGACACACCTGATGGCACCTGCAGGTAGTTGTTGTTGTGGTTGACCACCAGCGGACGACCCTGCGCCTGCTGCTGCTGAAGCTGAAGCTGTTGCTGATGCTGCTGCTGTTGCTGCTGCTGGCTCTGCTGCTGGAAGCTGTTGTGCAGCTGCATGTACTTTTGGGTGGGCGCACAGATGCCAGTGGGCGTGGCCAGGCCGTTGGCGCTGAGCAGGAGGTGGTTGTTGTTGGCGTAGGGCGTCAGCTGGCCGGAGAGGACCGGGGGCAGCAGGGATGGGGTCTTGGGGCTGTCCACGTAGCCGGCCAAGAGGGCGGTCAGCTGGGTGCGATAGGCCAGGTTGAGGTCCTTGTCCTTGGGCATGAAGTAGAAGTCGGGGACCTCGGGCTTCACGAAGGGCGTGGCCAGGCGCAAGATCTCCTGGCGGGCCTCGTAGATTTTGTCTAATGAAATGAGAGTTGGCAATCAAAGGACAATAATTTACCAGCACTCTGCTCACCTATAAACTTCTCCACGCCCTTGACCACGATGGCCAGTGTGCTCTGGCGCTGCTTCTGGCGCAACGTGATGTACACGCCGTACTTGGTGTTGAGGCTCATTATCTCGGAGGCATCGTTTTGGTTATCCGGAAAGTCAAATATCAAGGCTACGGGCAAATTGCCCAGCAATTGTTGTCGCGCCAAGTAGACGTCGTCGATGCGTCCGCTGATCGTGACCTGCGACTTCTTCAGCGGCTTCACATTCATGTCGCTCAGATCGGGGAAGATGATCTTGGTCTGGGTGCGCTCCATGATGCTCAGCAGATTCACATTGTTCTTGCCCTTGACGATCTCGTGGTGCTGCGGCGAGATCTCCATCTGGACGTTAACGAGTATTTGGCTCTGCAAGAAGGGAACGATTTAGTTGTGCAATGTCCTTGGGTTATTCCAAGGGAGAGCTCACCGCAATGCTCTCGCAGGCAAAGTTGATCAGCAGCTGAGTGGCATCTCGGACCTGGGCAGACTCCTTTTCGGACCCCTTGACCAAAACCAGCGAGGTGTGCAGCTTGGGACGTGTGGAGAATATGACCTGAGGGGTGGAAAAGATGTGTTTACTTTCAACTTTCTGCTGTTGTTCTATTTATTTTTAGTCTTTCACTCACCTGCACATTGAACTTGCTCTCGATCATCTTGATGTACGGCGTCTCGTGGTCCGGCTGCGGCTTGCTGGGCCCCATCACGGGCATCTCGAAGGAGATGAGCAGGGGCGTGGAGAGCCGCACGAGGGCCCGAGCCCGCTCCACGCCCTCCAGGCTGCCGCACAGCGACACCTGGTTGGACTTCTCGGTGGGATTGGAGCGGTTCGAGTCCGGGAAGTGGATGTGCGTGTGGGTGTCGTCCATGATGCGCTTGATGTTGTTGCCGCCGCGTCCGATGATGTACGAGTGGTCCGTGTAGCTGACGTCCATTTTCATGATCACACGGGTGCCCTGTGGGGGGAATATATTAGTTATAAAGGAACTGTTTTTTCATCGAGTCCCTCACTCAACCCACCCTCGAGTCAAGGCTGCTCAGGATGCGCTCCTTGGCCCGCTGCACCTGCTCCACCTTGCCCACAATTCGCACATGGGGATCTTCGAAAGAATAGGGATAATTACATAAAAATATATTTAATAAGAGGAAATCAATAATTGCATGTAAAGACCGCTCACCCTTCTTGCTCTTGGCTCCTATTTTGAGTCTGCAAGGCCAGCTCACATAGGTATCCGTGGTGTTCATCATCTAAAAACAATTCGTATTGGTTATATGACGCTCTATATACCAAAGTCAGCGAAGGTCTTAGCTAATCTCAACAGTTAATAAAACAAACTGAAATTTATAATGGTACAGCCGGAGGTCCAAACAAAAGACATTAATCAAATCACTTAAAAATTTTGTTCAAAGAGTAAGATCCTATTGAAACGGAAACATGTTACGATATACTACATATCAAATGACACTTTATTGCACGGCATTCTATGGCTCCGACTTCAACTACAGAAATTAAAAAAGTTAATGAATTTTCGTCTTCTGGTAATATTAAAATTTCCAATGAAGTTTATCAATGTATCTCAGCTGTGAAACTATGATCTTCCGATAGTTTAGGTTTAATTTTGCATTAAAATAATATTAATGTGCATTTCTAAAATATTTTATAGACGCTTTTAAAAAGTTGTATTTGGGAAATGATATTTATGAAAATAGAAAAAATGTGTATCTATTTTATAGAGATTTTTCTGTGTGTTATTACTTACGTCATGAAAGAAATACTCGGCTCCATTCATGCCCTCGATGGCGCTGTCGGCTAAGAAAATATACATCACATATTTAGAGAACAGAAGGTGGCGAAGAAAATAAGGAAAATCTCAGCCTTACCCTTTATCAACTGCTCCAGTTTCTGGCGATCAACCTTGAACCGTTCGGTGTGCAGATCGTCGGGATTTTGCACGCCCAACTTCATGGCGATGGCGCGTATGTCACTCCAATCGCTGTCCACCGAGGAGATCTCGCTCTGGGTCTCGCTGGGAGCCCCGCTGCCCACCGATGTGGTCGAGGGCAGGGCCTGCAGGCTGGCCAAGGATCCGATCCCGTCCATGCCCACGCCCAGCATCGGCGACTTGGCGACATCTGCGGCCGTCGGATACATCAGTTTGTTGAACGAGGCGCAGGACAGCATCGTGGAGAGGTGGGTCAGTGGTTCGAGAGGAGTTCGAGATGTGGGTACAGATCAGTGGGTCAGGGGGAAAAAAGGTTGTTTTTAAAAACCAAGCAAAATGTCCGTTTCTGTTCCTCGACAATAGCAATGTCGATGCGTTTCTGGTCAGCGAAGTGAAGTGAAATGCGTGTGGGGGTGAGATGAGTGGGTGAGCTGGGGTAAGAAGCGATGTGAAGGATGAGACATGTTGATGATATATTGAGGAAGATTTTGTGTTTACAATAATTTTATTTTCTTATGAGAAAGACCATAGGGTAAAAGCTAGTTTTAAAGAAATCTAGTATCAAGGCTAATCAAAGAATTAGTAACAGACTCAAAAACAATTTAATAATAATCGAATTTAGTTGAATCAATGGAAATTTCTAAGTCCAAACATAATTTTGGCTTTTTTATTAAAATTAATATTTATAGCTCTGTATTTTTCGCAGACAAGTATTGGTTTAAAACAAAAATCTAGGCACAAGTTTAAAACATATATCGTGTAATAAATGGATACAATATTAAATTTCAATTTATTTTAATTATTGTGACGGATAAATAGAAAACCTATAACCTCTGACTAAATTGAAAACAATAACTAGTTTAAAAAAAAACAAATTCAGAACTTTATTAATCGTATGTTTTAAGTTCGTTATTTTTATTATTATTATATTATTATTATAGCTAGAAAACATTTAATTAAAATAAAAATTTTTGGGAAACCAAACTCAAGAGTATTTATAATTTTTGTATTGTGTTAAATAAGGCACTTATATGGTAAAATTAATAATAAAAAAGCTACAAAAAATATATAAAGTGAGACATGAGGACTTAGAGATATTTATATAATAAAAACTTTTTTTAATTTGTTAAAATGAACGATGAGTATATAAAGTTAATATAATTTTTAAATTAATTTATATTTTTATAAGGAAATGGAAAATATGTTTGGTTTACTAAAAAAAGATTGTCTTGATTTTAATTTAATTTACGGAATGAACATATTCGATTGTTTCAGCCAAAACAAGCAGTTGTTTAATTTTCTTCCCAAAAGAAGAAAAATTAAATGTTTTTAAGCTTATTTGAAAAATATTAACTATTAATCCTATATATTATATACATAAGTCCAATAATAGAAATAAATGAAAATATATATTACTCCTTGTCAAAATACTAATTATAAATCATTATTTGTTGAACAAATCTTTATTTTTTCTTCTTTTGGTAAGAAAACTACACCAAAATAGTTTGTTGTCTTTTGTCAATATTATTATTTTATTTAATCACTTTATTCGTTTTTTATTAAACTAAACGTTTGTGTTTTATTAAATAAAATTAGATTACAACTGTGTATGCTCCACTTTCTAATATACCACTAATTTAGATTTCAATGAGGATTAAAGACTGAACTAAAAAAATAACTTGAACAAGTTTGATTTAAATATTGATGGTAAGAGTCCCATTAATTGACATTTCTTTGCACTTAATTATCTTTTAAAACTCATCATCCTCAAAGGATGTTTAAATATAAAAAATATATAAAATCAATTGAGTGTAAGCAAATTTACTGAATATTATTCGAAAATGTGTTGGCCAATATTTTCTATTTTCCACAGCGACATAACCTCTCAATCTTAAACTGTCCTGCCATGAGGTTTCCCTTTCTCCTTTTCTCCCTTTCTCTCGCCGAGAAGCGGCGAAACGAAGCCGGGAACTGGCAGAGACGAATAACTGTTAGCCGAAATGCCACACTTTCTCCTCCCGGGAAGGGAGTTCCAAGGCAGCCAATGGGAAACTTACCGATCGGCCTCTACTTAAAGTTGAACAGCAGACCCTGGAAGTCCAGGCAAATGGCGTGCGAGAAATCCTGGACGAATTGGACGGCCTCGACGAGACAGACGTTCATAACAAAATTACGTATTTGTTGAAATCGTTCGACGAAAGGCATTGGGTTGTGGTTGTGATCTGGGAATGCGCGGCTATATATATATATATCAGTATATATCAGCGGGGTCGGGGAGGGAGGAGGGGGATGCGTCAGAGTTAGTATATGGAGTATGGAAATGGAATGTCTGGCTTAGCTCCTGGCTGGCTTCCACTTTCAAGTGTGACTCGAAGGCAACTGAACGCGGCTCTGGGCTTCGACTTGCGATCGCGGGACTTTGCCGCTTTTCGCCTGCCGAAAAATCTAACTGTAGGCGGATGAATTAGAGAGAGTGTTTCGCCTATTGTTGTT
Source organism: Drosophila nikananu (assembly GCA_008042635.1). NCBI lineage: Eukaryota > Metazoa > Arthropoda > Insecta > Diptera > Drosophilidae > Drosophila > Drosophila nikananu. Next base: position 11,853 of record VNJV01006979.1, read on the forward strand.
GCTGGGTCAATGAACCAAAAGCCGAACACAGACTCTTTCTCTCATTAAACAACGGAAGAGAAAACAAAACAAAGACGCTCAAGGGCGCAGGGCAACATGTTGCGGAACATGTTTCCTGTCATTAGCAGCTGTTAGCGCCACTCTGTAAAGTTGCAGCCGAAATGTTGCCAGCGCTGTTACGTTTTCATTCACTTTTGGCGCTAGAAAAAGCGGGTAGAGTGAAGGAACGAGAAAACCCTACTTTTTTGCCGCCAAAAAACACGCCACTTACCGCAAATTTCGGATCGGATCGAGGCACACAAACACAAATGTAATTAACTTAAACACAATCAATTGTAAAATCAAATTTAACAAAAATAACACGCTCGTTTTCACGTAAAAAAAATGGAGGTGAAGAAATTACATGTCGCTTGTCGAGTTCGTTTCAAGCGCAATTAATTTTCCGTCAAATTGGTCAAATCAAGATTCGAATTGGGACTATTCGGCTGGCAGTCGATGTACTTTTTTCAATGCAAGCCGAAAAAAATAACCACTACCGAAGGAGGCGAGTGTAACAGAGGGAAAAACACGTGTGTGGAAAACACAAAATGGAAATGTAAATGGAAGTTGCAGGTGGGAAATGCAACGGAAAGCGAGTGAGTAAGCGAAACTGAATTGTTGTCCGGAGTCAAGTGTTGGTTGTTATATATTATAGCATTGGATTATTGTATTATATCAGGTTCGGTGGCGGCCCGGCGTGTGCAGTTGTCCTCATTGAAGCGCGACTCAAATCCAACTAAGTTTGTAGTGGCTTCGGTGGGTCCGTGTCCCAACTGACCTTCAGCTCCGAAAGCTCTCTCAGTCTTAATGGAAGCGGTGCAGGTGCAGCGGGGGCGGCCACTTGATCCACCAGCGAAGTGCGTAAACACAAAGCTCTTTGGGAGGTCGGATAACGGGACTCGGCTAGGAGCTTGTGGCGGAGCTTTCAGGGTCTGCCGCCAGATGTCGCCCCGGGAATGTCATTACAGTGAGCTCGAAAAGTCTGCACACCCACAGTTTATATTTTTATTGCACATACTTAGTGCTAACTTCAAGTTTTAATATATTTTTACTTACAATTTAAAATCAGTATAAATATACAATTATAATTAAAATTAATTACATTTAGTAATCTGCATGTACGTTATCAAAATTTGGGTACGTGTTTTGTTCTATAAATAATATATAATGATACTTATTTAAATGTTTTTCAATATGGTAGAACAAAAATAATAAATAATAATTCAACTTTTATTTGAAAAACATTTAGATGTTTAAAAAACAAACTTATCCTGATTTGTCTAGGTTTTTATGTAATGATATTGACCGATCGCCTCTATGACAGCTATGAGATAAGGAAGTTAAATTTTTGATCGAATTTAAAACATTTCAATGTCTTTAAAAACTAGCATGTAATGCGAGCTTTCATTACATTTACCCATACATTTCATATTCACATTTTTATATTTACAACTTTACATTTACCCATATATTTACCTATATAAAATAGTCGTTCGATCTGCATAAAAATAAAAAAAGACTTTAAAAACAAATTTAAGAAAAAAATTAACTTTGGAGCTTTAAATTGCATATGTATTTAAAGCTCCAAAGTTAAATTTTTTCTATTAATTTCTTATTCGCCTCTTTGACTACTTTATAATACGGTCGTCCGGTTTTCATAATATTTTAACAGCAAGTTCCGAATTTTTATAAATAACTTAATCTCAAAATAAATATAGAATAATATAGAATATATAATGTGTAATTCTTATTAAAATACAAATTAGACTTTTTAAAATTATATTTTCAATAACTTACCTTGATTGTTAGCATGAAAAAGTATATCAAATTATTTACGCCGCTTTAAGGTAGTTATAGCAAATGCATTCATATTTATCTCTTCCCAAATATATTTTACCAAATTCATTTGAGAGAAATTTAAAAAAATTTCCATCGTCAACAGAAAAACACAGCTTTAAATATTTATTGTGGTTTATTTATGTATAGTTCGCCTGCTTATGGTTTAATCAAATGCCGTACACACTAACTTTATATGCTGCGCTTTGATTTGAATTCACTTTTTACATTAATATACTCTGAAATCATTAATTATATTATGTTCTTATGATTTATTGATTAGGTTTTCTCTTTATTTCCTTGCTGCGTTTTTACATCACTGTTTACTTTTCTTGGGGACTTAGTGCTACATTTTTCTGGCTTTACACATTATGGTTATTAATTGTTTGTGGATATGAATATTTTATATTCAACGCAAAACGCATCCGCATGCTTTTGATTTTCATTACTGACCTAGCGTAGCTCATTTCGGAGCTATAAATCTAGAAACACTTTATGCTTTACCTCCTATTTCTATATGTTTGGGTTAACATGCATACATTTAATATTTCGTGTATATATTTACTTATTTTGTAACACTTAAAGGAAAATACACAATTTTTCACGAAGTTTTCTATATACATAAACCTAGTTTTTACATTCTCGTATATCTTCTGGTTTTAATTGCTGTGCTCTTAATGAAACCATATTGAAACTAAGGGATAAATCATGACTGCACTTTAATTTTCTTGATAACGCATGGAGCACATGACGTAAATTAGGGAAGACAACTTTCACAACACGATTTGATTACAGAAATCTTGGCGCATGCAATTTGAGTACTGAGTGCATATATATCTTTATTATTATTTTTTTAACATTTACACATTTTTTATTTACATATTACGTTTTTGTTTTTACTATCATTTAACATTTATTGTACTACTGTTTAAAACAAACATCCGTAATCTAACTTTTCTGTTTTTCAAATGTACATTTTATTTCCTGGCATTATTAGTTGCCATTAACGTTGATTTATTTTCAAGGCAAAGGAACTATTTACCGCTGGATTTTTGTTGGCCAAAAATGTTGAAATAATCGTTTGCTTCGTTCGAGTTTAATATTGCCCCAATAGCAATCAAACCAAAATGCTCCTATTTTATTTGCTTCGTCTATGAATTCGAGTTTCTCTACAAACGAGGAATTGATTCAAGAATTAATTTTGCTTTGTGTCCACAACCGTAAAAAGTTCCTTTCTGTACAGTGGGTATTATTTTCACTAACTTATTTTTAGCTTCTTGTTTATTTACACATTCATTTGGCGAGCATAAATAACTGTTCCTTTGGCTTCTCTGGCGTTTTATTAGCTTTAGCCCGCTTTACAATGCACTACGGTACCCGAAAGCTAAGCTCAAGTGCAGTCTAAAGTTCAGCTTGCTGTACACTGAGCACAATGCGAGGCATCTCTGCTTCTGCGGCCCAGAACATAAAGAGCTTTCAAGCGACTGTGTGGGGAGTACATGTGATAAATGCATATAATGTGTGTGTTTTTATGTTGTGTTTGAATAAGCACTAGTGTTTTCTCACCCTGTACGCCAATCCACAAACTAACTGTGACTTCTTTCTGCGATTATTAATGTTTTGTTTTCGTTCTCTATTGATACCTTCAAGTACTTCGTTTATTGCGCGCAGTTTTCAGAGATTACGTTCCCGTCGGCAGTTGAAAACAGCTCGGTATTGAAAGGAGGATTAAAAGGGTATTAAATGTGTACAAAGTTGGCAGAATAACGAGTGGAAAATAACAAACGAAAATAAGTAAACAAATGTAAAGTATCAAATAAGTAACAAGAACATTTTAAGTATCTAAAATATCAAGTTGATAGCTTACTTTTCAAGACTCAATATTTTTATTTAAGGAAAATGATGAACTAATTAAACTGCGGCAATTTGTAGTTTCTATTAAACAAGGGGTTAACTTTCTCGCATGGGCGATTTCAGCGTACAGGGTATTTATGTTTACATACGATATATTATATTGGTTTCACCATCAAGTTATACCCTCCTCAAGCTTACATTAATTTATTTCCTGTTATTATTCATTGATTTTGCGCCGTCTCCGCCTTCAACTGTCAAATATATCCCGCTGCTGCCCGGCTTGTGCGTAACACTCGAGTGCGAGGCCAATCCACACTCGCAATCGCATATATTAATTATACGCGGGGAGGTGTGGCAAGCACCTTAAGCTACTTTCGCGAATGCATTTCATCATCAATTCGGCATCAGCACGCGCCCCAACGCGACTGCATCGCAGCCGGGTCCTGCCGCCGCCGAGGAGGAGTCATCAATAATCGCTGATCCTGCCAGCTGGCCACGCCCCCCGCAAGTGTCGCTGACAGGCGCTTAATGCCGCTCGCAGTAACGTCAGCAGCAGCATCAGCAGCAGTTGTAGTTGCCGTGGCACTTGCCATATTCGCAGCATCGCTGCGATTTGAAGTTGCCATTGCCATGGCCATTTGACAATTATAAAAGCATTTGACGCTCGTTGCGGATGTTGCCGCTTTCGGAGCTGTCACATCCTCCGCATCCACATTCTCATTCACATTCACATTCACATCCGCGTCTGCATTCGCGTCCTGGCTGCTGCTCCTGGCTCCTGGCAACTGTTGATGTTGCCGCCGCTGAACCTTGGCCCTTCCAGTTGCCGGCTTTGTGTATTGACAGTTGATAATTTGATGGGCCAGCAGCGTTGCGAGCAGGGCTGCCACCGCTGCCCCTTCTTCTTGGATCCACTGCCACGTCCCCTCGAACTGCCTGTTGATGGGGAGCTTTGTGAGCCAGAATTGCCAGAAGATTTCACGTGCAGCTGTCGAAGCGCCCGATGCACTATTATCCGCTGCAAGGAGACAGAGACAGAGGGAGTCAGGCGAGTGTGAGAAGAGTTTGGGGAGGGGAAAAGGTTATAGAAGCGACGATGCCGTTAATGGGAACGGCGTATTTCACGCCTTTGACACCTTTGTCCCGAGCTAAAGCAATAAAAAGTGATTTCACATCCCTCCAATGGTTTTTAAAGGCGGCTTCAATAGCAAGTACGGGTAACTCGATGAAAACTAACAGTAGCCTAGACTTTTATAAAGGAAAATGGGAAATATGCTTCCTGAAAATAGTTCCCTTAAAAAGCAATCAATACCTTAAAGATTTTAAATCAATTTAATGCATATCACCATAACGGATGGAGTACTCATCATCTGCAGTGAGTACTTGGAAGTCCTTCCGCTGAACCGCGGCAATCTTCGAGAGCGAAAAGTGGAAAGTGCACAGCAAATCCAGCTTGCTATCCAGCGAGATATTTAAAAATACAAGATACTCCTCAGGTTCAGCTGTGTGTGTGGTGTGAGTCAACATTGCATTTGCATAATATTCTGGCGAGGAATCGGAACATGCAATCTCATCTCATTCCATCTGCTTACTGCTGATGGAGCAGCGAGGGTGGATTGACAACTTCCGTTTCAGGACTCGCCTCGGGCGCTGCTGCCAAAATATTGTTGCGTACTTTTATGCGAGCCCCAACCCCAGTAATCCAGGGAACTCGATTTTAAATACAATTTTCAGTTGAATGGGTTTACACACTTGTTATTCCTGGTGTTGTCGTTACTCGGTGTTAAGTAAATGTTGTCGCTGGTAAGTGGCAAAGGGGACTACCGCAAAGAGAACTTGGCCCGAACGGGCGAGGATACGGATTCGAAGGGGACCCTCACCAGTTTTGCCAGCGGCCCCAATCATCGCTTCCGTCCTGCACAGTCTGCCGCCATTCCGCGACAATCTTTCATGTCTAAACTAAGTTTATACCAATTTGATTTCCCCGCCATTTGATTCGATAAGCCTGCTCCTGCCGCAAGGGCAGGCCGGATGGAAGGATGTTTATGCTGCACAATTTTATTTACATAATTCACATTGTGTCCCCGACATCGCCAGGATGCAGGCCCAGTCCATCCTTGTAGTTTGTTAAAGGCTCTGCCCTGGCTTAAATCGATGCGGAATGGCATCACTTAAATTTATCGGGTAAGCAGACAGATGTGTTTGCTGGTGGAAGGGATATGGGTCCAAAGCGTTACTTGCCAGTCGATTAACCTTTTGAAATATTCCCTTCTTGGGCCTGATATCCTTATACTTATGAACTAGAGCTTTCCCCTCAATATTTTAAATAGTTTTTAGCATTACTCACCCGAGTAGTAGGTCAGGTAGGACTCGTTGTGATCCTCGTAGCCACCACGTTCGCCATTCGGATTCTCCTCGAGGGGATAATTGTTCATGTCATACGATCTGCCTGAGGCCATTATCCTGGGCCGGTCCTCCTCGATGATGCTCTCCATTTCCTCCTTGAAGATGTCGAAGATATTGGCCGTGCACTTGAGCTGACAGAGGGAAACGGGAACATGGATACGAATTAGAATTGCCACTGCAAGTGCCAACTGGGCGGGCAGCCTGTATGTCCTGTATATCCTTACCCTCATCTGGCTCTTGAGAAAATGTTGAGTGGTGACCATGAAATGTATGGCACTCGTGACCGACTCCAGGGTGCTGTTCTCCTGCCTCTCCGTCTGATACGTCTTTATGTGGTGCGGTGGCACCTACAACAACAAGCGGACGAATAATGTCAAGTGGCAGCTCGAGCTTGCAACGAAATCAATTTGCAAATATTCATCAATAGGGACTATCCCTGCCCCCATCTCCATCTCCATCTCCATCTAGTCGTGCAATCCTTTCGATCAAGTGGGCCGCAGTGTGAAAGCGAATAGTAACCAAAGGCAAAAGCTGACACTTCTCCCCCGAAAAATAAAGGAGACCACGGCAGAGCGGCTCCGGCAAATTTATAACTTATGAATGATGAATAGATTTACGCTTGAGTGATTAACTAGAGCAGAGCGAGAGCAGCAGCAGGAGCAGGAGCAGGGAGCAGGAGGCAGAAGCCAAAGGACATGGGTGAGCTGGAGGCCACTTTGTTTGCGGTGAGTTTATTTTGAAGTGCCCGGCAGATACCGTTGCCTGTCCCACCCGACCTCGCACCACCCAATGGCCAGCCCCGACCCCAAAACCACCACCTCCTGACAGCACAAACTACGACTATGACGATGACGACGACGACGACGTTTCTGCTGCTGCTTCTGATGACGATGATGATGATGATGGGGGTGGTGGTGGTGGTGGCTTCGGGGCGGTGGTGAGTGGTGCTCCTGCTGAAATGCGCTCGTTAGCTAAAAGATCAAGTGGCCGCACCCACCATGTGGTGTAGGCAACACTCAAGTGCTGTTTGTGTTAGTTTTCCAGCTTTATTTTCACAAGTTTATATAAATGTATATGCATTTTTGCTGAATTGCTTGTTTTGATGGCGATTAAATCTGATACCGCTCTCAAACTGAGTTTTACTTATTTTTAATTCTGATTAAATCTGCAAGTATTCTTCGGATTTCACTCAAACATTTATCGATTCAATTGGCAATCGAAGGGGTTGGGATAAGCTTGTGAAATACAGCAGGATGTGTATGCTAAACTTTTATTGTAATGGAAAGGCTGTTTTGCTGTATATGTAGGAATATTTCTTTTAAATATTAAACAAAATAATAGATTGTCGTTGATTGTAATGGAAATCGTTGCATTTTATCAATCTACCAAAATATTTAATACCATACACGAGGAAAATATATTTATTTTTTCATACATGAGAGAGAAATAAATTACATGTGCAAACATCGTTTTTGACTTTTTTTAGTTTTAGTTTTTGCTTAAAAACATATTTTAAAATCAAATTTCTTTAGAAATTTAACTCTTAAATGGCCCTAAGTCTTTTGTCTGGCACTTACCCTGATTTTACAAATGGCTTGTAAAACTCTAAACATTTTCCCCAACATTAAACACCGCCCAAGCTTACAACTCGATATTTGTGCTGGAAAAACTCGCTCTCGGAGGCCGCGAATTTGAATTATGGCTGGAGGGGGCACTGACATTGACAACGCATTTACTATACTCCAGCTGTCTGGGGCAACAATAACGAAGCCACCAGCCAAAACTCGGCGCGGAGTCCGTAATGTCCTTGCCGGCCATAAAAACGCCAGGGAAAAACTAGCTGACAACCTAAACGTTTCTTGAAAACCCAACGCAAAATGCCAGGACATGTCAGCCATCCTCTGCAGGGCGAGAGACGAGGCCGCTTCCCTTCTGAACACACCTGACTCACCTGACTCACCTGCCGCCCCTGACACCCCAGACACCTGTGCAATCATGCGGAGCGGCAGCAGGACTCTCCGTCCTGGCAGCTGGCTGCAAACCGGCGACCTCCTGTTGGAGCCGACTGCTGTGGTTGCGGCCATAAAACATCCCGCCCAGCAAAGCGAAAGGCATAAAAACTGACGGCATTTCAAAAAATGAACATATCCGAAGAAAGGCGGCGGCGGGCGGGGCGTGGGACTAGGCACATATAAATGCCAAAGATGCGGCTGGAAAATGGAGGCGTCGCGCACACAGGTGCCAAAAAGTATGCAACAGACGCGAAATGAAAAATCGCACACTAAACGCAAAAAATGGGAAAAGCAATGCCCACGTTTCACCTGGTTTTATTTTTTTGTAACAAGTTGATTGATCAAACGCGAGGGGACAACTGTGGAGTTAACTATTTAAGGCACTTTGTGTTGAAGGTGACAAAGAATAATAAATGTATCTACCGAAATATTTTTCGAGTTCTATAAACACAACTTATAATTTTATATGGAAAAGTATCGTTGAGGGTTGAATTCGTTAACTTAAAGGACTCTCCCTCTACTTAATAAAATATTGCAAAAGAAGTAATTTTATATTCTTGATGGGTTCGAATAATTATTATTATTATTTGTACCTTTTCTGTATTCATATATTTATATTCTTCTCCTACAGCTATAATCAAATAATATTTAGTAACTTATTATTAAATAAATAAGTATTTAGAATTATAAAGTAAATTCGCTATACCTGACCAGGATTTTAATTATCTATGTAGACCTAGCTCTGATTTTTGAAGGCAAATCACCAAAATCTGCAAATTTTTTGCCTTGTCACTTTCTAAATAAATATTTTCAGGGCTTTAAAATTTTGTTTCAGCCTCGCAACTAAATAAAAGTAAATGTTATTAAATTCCCCTCACTTCCCAGCCTAGAAATCATGTTGTAACCCATAAATACAAGTCCTAAGCTTAATTGCAAAGCCCTTCGTAATACGCAATAAACTTGGCATTACCCAACCGTGCTTCGCCCCACTCAAAGTGCATCATCCAAATGCGACGAAAGGGCCCACACACCAAGTCTCTGGCCCGCTCTTTGCAAATGACTAATTGAAAAAGCGGCGGTGGAGGCCATCAATTGAAAGCGATCAAAGTTGCCCACTTTCGATTGCCTGCTAATTGAAAGGCGGTGGGGGCGTGGCCAGCTGCGGATAACAGTGGTGAGCGAAACCAAAACTTACCACAATACCATTAATAGTCCATGTCAAATTAGCAGCCGGTTTCGAGTATTTAATTGAGCAATTGCCGTCCACCAAATCGCCGACGCGATAGCGTGCCTGTATCCCGGTGACCACAGTGTGCTCTTCCGGTAGCTCTGCAAAAAGAGGGGTAATTGTGAGCCAAGGAATGGAAATGTAAAATTGGCCAGAAAGGGCCAAGCTCAAACAGAGTTGTTCTAATTAATTTGCTTGCCACGACCGCAGGTTTTCCTGCCCCCATTTCCCTTGCATATTTTCTTTAGGCTTTGCAATATTGCATAGCTATATCTATAGTTGCTGAGACACAGTGGGGTATTCTAGTTAGCATCAGAAGTTTGGATCTTGAAGGAAAATGTGTACTTATATAGGTATATATTTTGGGACTAGCAAATATGTCTTAATGTGTATTAAGAATCAAAAACTAACACTTTAAATATTTTCAAAACTAATACAATACTTTTAGTTTTCAAAAGAATTTTTTTTTTTAATTCAGAGGTATAATAATAAAGAATTTTTTGACCTTACAAGCATTGCATTTATAGATACAAAATGATGCCCCACTTAAAAGAATTCTTATATTTTCATAGCTGAGAGTCGGGTATTTCGTGGTCAGTATAAAATCATATGTCATTCCTTAGATAAAACAATTCTATTATTAATAAATAATTTATACCTTAAGGCTTAGCAATCTTTCTTCCTGGTGACATAAATATTAACTCATTTTCCTATTATCTGAAAAGGTGTAGTACGTTTCGGCTTGATTCAGCCAGCTAGCTTTTCCATTTCCTATTTTTTCACTTACCAACCACCTCCATTTCGCCGGACACCATGGCTGTTTGGAACGTGGGGGCCTCCACGGATATTTCGCATGTAAATTTTCCCGAAATATTCAGCGGCACCGACTGCAGGACGACGTGGCTCTGGTTCGAAAGGTTGCGCTGCAACGAGGAGGAAAAGAGAAGGCGGCGGAGAAAGTCAGCGGGCGGGTCAAAGAAAGCGTGAAAGGAAATGAAGAGCGTAATAAAAATTAGTTGGGCAAAATTGGCTGGACGCGGTGCATAGAAATTGAATATAAGCGGGTGAAAAGTAAAAAAGCGAGCGAAACGAGAGCACCAGCATGGGGGGAGGTGAATGGAAAAAATAAATAGAAAAATGTTGTCTTGGTTATGAATGACGAAAAGCACAGCTGCCAGAGGTGGAAGATAGCTCGCTGATCAAAAGTGGCTGCAAATTGAGGGCATAAAGGTGAAGAGTTGACTTTAAAGTTGAAAGGGTCAGCCATCTGGCTTTGAGCCAGATTTCTTTTGATCCGATGTGATTTTTGGGCTGGCTTAGCAGCCTCATCTTCATTTACAACTCGTTTATGGACTCTTAAGCCGTCTATAACCCAAAAGTAAACTTATTAATCCCTTAAAGAGTGGTTTCTGCTAGGTTCGCTTTAAATGCATCTTCCTTTACCGCTAATTTCGGGATTTCTTTGCATTTATTCTCTCTATGATTCAAAGATAATCTAATTTTGATCTTAAAGTTTTCCTTCATAAATTTCGATTTATCCTCCGTGAGAAAACCATTTTTAAAAACTCACTTTTATGCTCGCAACATTTAATGTTTCGCCGCGAAAATGAGTCAACCTCAAATGGCAATTCACTTAATAAAAATCGAATTTAATAAATTGCATTTAATACTGGGTAAATATTCCGGGGGAAATATATGTATATATGTCACATAAACGAGGCCGATGAAGAGGTGAGGGTAGTGAGCAGGGATCATCGGCTGAAGTTCTCGTTTGATTGTTTAACCCAATTTGTTGCTTCCGATACCTAATTGGCCCTTGTGTATTTCGCTGGAATAATTAAACTCTGCTAATTATACCCTTTCCTGGGGGAGTGTTAAGTGAAATGAATATTTGCATAATAAAAGTAAATAACAGGTTGAAAAGGAGATAATTGTTTATTGAATTTTCACTAATTTTAAACTGGTTTCTTTGTTTTAATTTTAGAAGAAAACATTAGCTTAAGGCCAAATAATTATTTAAGGTTCTCACTGGTTCCTGCAGGTACTTTTCAGAATATTCCCCAAATTCGAGTGTATTTCGAGCGTCGCTCCTTGTCAGCGACCGTCACTTTTCTCCTGGGACCTTATGCAATCTGTATATATTGTTTTTTAATGAGCCGCAAGTCAATCGCAAGCGCGACTAATTGGCCACGCCCAACAACTCTTAACGGATGCGTCGGCGGATGGACCGGCATAATTACAACGGGCAGTGGGGCGAATAAGCCGGCAAATGTCGTTATGAGGCAAATTCGGGCGGGGAGTGGCTGGCAATCAGCCATTATGGATATAATTTACACGCAACTGTAGTAACATGTGCGCGTTATGGGGATAGGGATACGAGTACGGGGATATGGGCATATGGGGCATTATCGTCCCGCACTCACCTCGACGTTGAGACCACTTGTCATGGGAAAGACCTTCATCGCCGGATTCTCCTTGGGCGTGTAGCGATAAAACTCACGCTTGCCCCTATACCATTTCACCGAATATAGAGTATCGTTTTCCATATCGTAATTACACGTGAACAGCGCATTGCTGCCACGTTTCACCGCCTGCGGTATCATTACGGAAACATCCTTGAGTGCGACAATAAAATCTGCAAATAAAATGAGTTTCAGGCTTCGTAAATATAAAGTGTTCTTTTAAAGATATATATATATATATAAAAGCGAGTATTTTGTGAGATTCGAAAGTGTTCAGCAACTTTTTGGAGTAAGAGTTAAACTTTAAGAGGTTTGTAACGGGTTAAGTATCAAAATTAATAAAAGATTGAATTGGGTGCTATTCATTTACGGATTTATATAAAATTCACTTGGGACATGTCTTAGTTAGTTAGAGTTTTCTGTACTTTTTTTAATAATCCTTTTTTTTTTCAAAAAAACTTTTAATTGTTTTAAAAATGTTTCCCCCTTTTTAATTTCCTACACTGACCCCAACGACAAGAGTTGCGGAAAGGTGGGCGAGGTGACCCGACCTCCTCACCTTCCAAACCCCATTGGCATCCAGTTCGATGCTAACTACTAAGCCAACCAACCAAACCCTTCCTTTGACAAGTGAGAGGGCAGCCGGCATGACCGCTGGCTTCCGTTGGATGTTTCATATGACAATGCCGATGTTGCAAACAAAGTGCTTCCCAACTAGCCACCGATTTCTCCATTTGCGTTCCTTTTGTTTTTACCCGGTTGCCCCTGTCATTAGGCTGCTCGTTTGATAGGATCGTGGGTCGTGGCTGAGATAACTGAGAAAAAATTGTATCTTAAACGAATCTTTTTGATAAATATTTGACAAACCAAACCTGATTATAAATTGTAGTCACCGCCTATAATATTAATCTCCTTCTAGAATTTCCAATGAGTTCTAATGCTCAAATTAAAATAATCAGAAATAGAAATTCTACAACAATATATTTATAAGCTATTTATATTTTGCAAAAATAAAGACTTCTTCCATATTTATATTTATATCTATATATTTTTAAGAATATTGTGTTCAAAATAAGACTATTTGCTAAAACCAGCTTTGAAATTAAGTTGTTCTTTTGATTACGTTGTTAAATGTTGTATACCCTTAAGTTCTGCATAATAAATCAGACCAATATTATGTGAAAATAGATAGTAAAGTACAAGTATATTAACGTTAATCGCACATCTGTCAATAAAATCTATAATTTAACACTAAATTAAATATTTATGTTATTTACAAGTTCGTTTAATGATATTACCTAAGCTGTTTCCCCCCAATATATGTAACATTTTTTAGGTTTCAATAAAACCAACATGTTTCGCATATTTTCACTCAAAACCTTAACCAAATATTTACTAAACACATTTCAAAGCTGCTGTTTGTTGCTAATAAATTATTATAAATTGAAATATTTGTTCAGATGCTTTTTTAACTAATTTACATGTACACACATGCATTCCCATTTGTCTCACTGGGATTAGCAGCCGGCATTATTTGTTGTTTAACTTTTTGCAGTGCAGATTGTTTTTTGTTTCGCTGGCTTTGGTTTGTTTTTCTGATGCTGTTTCTGTTTCTGTTTCTATGGGTGCACACTGCTTTTGTTGCCCATATTGACCCATATAACGAGCGAGCATTTCGTTGTGCTCTCCCCTACGGCCCCACTTGATGTGGCTGCATTTATCGCAGGGCGGGGGATAAATTGTCCTTCAGCTGCACATTGTTGTTTAGCACTGCCCGCCCCCGGACCAAGCCCATCCCCGATACCCGCCGCAAAGAACCCCGGCTAGAGAAACAACTTTCCCCGGGCATTTTATTTTGTTATAAAAAAACTTTTACAATCTACGTTTGTTAAGTATTTTAACTGCTTTCTCTAGGTGGACGACGGACCTGTGTCGGAGGACCTGTGTGTGTGCGCCCTGCCATATAAACCAATGAAAATTGCAAGGGCAACTCTCCGTATCATTCACTCTCTCCGCCCCCACAGTGGGTCGCCGCAGGGCAAGGGCAAAGTTCTATGTCTGCTTTTCGGTGTTTGTCTGTCAGTTTATGTTTACAAATGTCCACTTTTAATGGTTCACCATTTAACTGGAGAGATGCTAACCTGTCCGGAGAAACGAGGGGGAAGTGCTCAGGGAGAGAGGGACATGGCTTGCCATGCATATTGTTAAGTTCCATTGTGTTCCCTTCACATTTCATACCCAAACGTCAGCAGTATATGTCTTATGGATGCCCTACGCACTTGCATTTCATTTCGTTCAAGTTTTGCCTGATTTTGATAAGCTATTTTTCAGGTTTGCCACTTTGGAAAAAAGAAAACCAAGAATTAAACTAACTCCAAACTCTTTTTAATTTGGTATTTCAGATAATTCGCCATTGAAGAGATTACTTGTATTCAGTACACTTTATTTTACAAACATAACTTTAAATTTATTCCTAAAATAATGCACTAAACGCAAGGGGAAATCCCCATAAGTAGTTATGCGCTGCGGGGCTTACGGCAGCTTATGGCAAACACGCTTTAATATTTATGCACATTCTGGTTGGCTGGAATTTGTATTGATTTTACACTCCGCTGAGCCGTTGACCGCGACTTTAGTGTACATAATTTGCAATAAAACTTTACAGACAGAATGCATTTAATTTGGACACATTAAGTTATATTAAAAGCTGGTCCAAAGTTAAGCAGCAAAACAAAGTGCCAGACAGCGCAGACAAACCAAACAAACCCAAACGAGGGGGGAAACGAAGGCTGCCAAAATAAGGTCTCCTCTAAGTTGCCCTGTAAGTGCTTCTCACACTTAGGAGAAGCCCCCAAAAATGTATTATTCTACATACCAATATACACACATATATATCTATTTCCAAAGAGCTGGGCAGACTCAAAGCAGACTCCAGACCGAGTCGCGACCACAGGACTCTGCCGAAAAATAAAAGGAGAAACACAACGGCAACCAACCGATGACGATGACGACGCTGGGAATTGTAACTGACATGGCTGTCAACACTGTAGCCAGGACTCGGCCATCAGCCATCAGGACCTCGTCCCGCCCGCCCCACTCTGCAGTCATTTCAACTTTGGAATTTCAATAAGAGCCCCAGCCTCGGCGAGTGGAAATGCCGCAGGTGGTAGGCGCACAGAGTCCCGGCGGAGGAGGACAGGGGTCCGGGATCCGGGATACGGGACTCCGAGACTGGCATGCTGGGCTGCCGAAACCAAGTTGCCGGCTGACGCAAAGAAAGGCAAATAAACCAAAAGTAAATACATAAATTAAAAGTGTAAAGGCGAAAAATGTTTAATTCGCGAATGGCTGCCAGGGGAAATGGAATGGATTGGCTGCAGGAGCGAATGGGAAGGTGAGTCTTGTAATAGACCAACGACCATTGGAATGGAGACGTGCGTTTTAATCTAACAGATACCTTTATTAAATGCTTTATAGCTTAAGTGCTAAGTTCTTAATACAATTTTAGTAATTATTAAACAAATTTAAAATTCTTACCTATGAGAAACGCTTTTCTATTCAATTGATTTTAAGGTAGGATAATAATCAAATAATGTTTAAAAAGAACAAATATGTTAAAAATATATAACAATAATAATGATATTAGAATGATTAAGAAACACCTAGCCTAAGCATTTGTTTGATTACAAGGAGAATCTTTCATTTGTATCTCGAATTTAATTAGCTTATCTAAGAAAATAGATAATAAAATATTATTAGTACACCTATTAGATAAATGGCCAATATTTCAGAGATCAGTTTCGAGATTATGTAACCCAAAGGATACCACTTGAAAGTTCGGTCTCCACAGCTACCCTCTTCATATTGGCTCACTTTTTAAGCCAAGCCCAAATGGTTCTGTTTCCACCCATTTCCCAGAGACCCTTCCCGCATACATTGTAAACATACATGTATATATATATACATATAGTCCATATTTTTGCTACGCTCCTCTCCATTCTCTGTGTTATTTCCCATTTCGGTTTATTTTTCAAACAATTTTTTATCATCAGCTGTCAATAGTTCAGGCAGCTGACCCGCCAAAGGGAGCAGCCGAAACGAAGGACAGATATAGAGCGAGACGGGACGGAGGGTGGCAGGGCCGAAATCATTACATAAAAAATGTTTTATGCTTCGCTATTGCAACTTTGACCGGGCGGCACGGCGGCGTATGAGCGATGCAACAACTGCGGCGAAAGGGGTGAAATTATTTGTGTTTTGTTGGGTAACATGCTCCCTGGCTTTGGAAGTAGTCCAAACTTGGGCACGTATAAACACATTTTTGATGCTGACTTGCGCTGGCTCCCTCCAATTGTTTGTGTTTTCATTGCTAGCAATAAAAACTAAAAAATCGCCAAATAGAAATAAACGCATTTTTATATGTATCTGTGTATTTATGAACCCCATAAATATGTCAAATAAATTACAAAGCAGTCAAAATATGGTGCCATGTTTGTTATGGCAATATGTATGTATGTGTTTATGTAAGCCTCGGCTCATAAACATATGTACGGGTGGATCCTTTGGTTCCTTTTTTTCAGGACCAAGGGGAACATGATTATATTTATATTCATAAATGTGGAGGCCTTAGGAAAGGATTCACTTGCGTATATCGTTTGAACCATCGACTTGAATGCCTTTTGTAATTCTTTAGTTTTTGTCAAGTAAATAAGATAATTTTAGGTCCTATAGAAATGAGAAAAATATATAATAATATTTTTTTTCAAAATCTTTTTAAGCAAAATAAAATATAATAATGAATGGTAATGGTCTCATTTAATAAGCAAACTGGAAGATCCGGGCGTACCTTAGAAAAATAATACTAAGGTCACCTTTAGTCTTTAATTTATTCCTAGTGCGACAAGTTTAAAACTTATATTTATTACACTGGTCATGGGGTTTCAATTCTTCCAGATCTCTACTTTATATGTGAATATAATTAAATCTCTCATGAATAGAGATAGCTCTATGGTTTCTTTTCCCAAATTTCCCTTCAATTGGCACTCATATCAATTGTTTAATGCAACCAACGCGTTGGATAATTTGATGGACCAATTTTGAAAAGCCAAAACAAAAACCTCCAGCTCCCGAAACTGCCCGCTAATTTCGGTTTTCGTTCTTTTGCTGGTTTTCTGATTCGGTTTGGGGCTGTGTTTTGTTTTCAGAGTGTCATAAAATTTTGCCGCAAGCTCTGGGCCCCCCTGCTGCCGCAACGGCAGCAACAAATGCAGAGAGCGGGACAGAGCGGGGCCCGCAGACAATTTCATTAGAACAGAAGTTTGAAAAAATTACTCACATTACGAGATACTCAATGGCAGCCAAAAGAGGGGGCCAAAAGCACAGCAATGAGGGTAACCGAAAACAGCGAAAAAACACAAAAAGGAACACAAATGAAAACCGAAAACAGAGTTTCGCAGTTTCCTGCATTTACCAAAATGTTTGTCACTGCAGTGCACACATAAGCACACACTCCCGCGGCAAATGACACTTTGTGCTGCTTTTGCACAGGGGCGGGAGGGCGGCGCTCCGGGCGGGGGCCAGCCGGTCATTTGGGCGCTCTATGCGCCGGGGCTATTAAATAAACATGCAAATTATTGCGCAATTTTTGATTACGATTTTTCAACACGAGGCAACACAACCGCCAGCCACAAGGGCAACAACAATGCCGGCGCAGTGCTGTCCTGCATATTTTCGTATGTAAATCGAGCCGATACACCAGCCCCCCTCGGCCCCCAGGCCCTCACAGCACCCGTTGTATCATCGCCAAACGCCCTGCAATCTTTGCATGCATTCAACACTCAACGCCTGTTTTGCATACAAATTTTATTATTATTATATTGAATCGCAGCCGCGACAATGGGCGCTCTTTTCTAGGCCCGCCCGCTCCGCTTTTTGTGTGTCCTGTTTGGTTTTTCGCCATTCAGGTTTGCCGATTTTCCTCGTTCTTTTTTCTGGGAATTATGTTAAATGAAAATCTGTGCAATTTTTCGCCTGACACTTGTTCGTTGTCATGTTTATTGTGGCGTGGGTAATCATTGAAAAATGAATATATGAAAAGGGTTTGCCGGAATGCAAGTAATTATTTATTTAAGTTTAGTCTAAGCTTTAAGTAAAAAAATAAAACTTGTAGAGTTGAATAAGTAATAGGTAGCTAGGTATATTTTAAGAGTTGAAATGAACTGGCAAACTTTAAGGTTTAGGAAATACTCTGGAAATGTTAAATGTAAGAGAGTAGTTTTAGATGCTTTATTCAATAAAGAATATTGATTTAGTAATGTTATATTTTTCTGAAATATTGAGGTTGTTTTAATACATCAAATACGCAAATTATATCATAAGTGATATCTCATTATTTTTACCATTGCTTTGGATTTTATTTACGACTTTATTTTTCTGAATTCCTATCTTTATTCCCGTTTTTGTATATTTATTTGCTCCTCCTGCGCATTTTCCCATTTAAGCGTTCAATTTATTATAATTTATTTTTAGGATTGCTACGCATTAAACGGCATGGATATCTATTGATAAATATGTTTTCAAAAAATATAATAAAAGCGAGTTCATGGAAAATCCATCAAACAAAAGCGAGGCAAAATAAGAATTGAGAGGCTATTGGGCCATGCATTTGACATGTCATCGCCAGCGCCTCAGAGGTGGGCCGGGCCGGGGACGGGGACGGGGTCGGAGCCTCACAAAAGCCGGCAAGGATATAGACGAAAGGACGCTGTGCTTGGCATTCATTGGCGTTTTGCATGGGTGTCTGTGTCGCTGGCGCTGGCGCTGAGTGTGTGTTCGCAGGCGACCGCCAAAGCGTCGCCAAAAGCATCATCGCACATGGCAACAAAAAAGCCCAAAGTCTGTCCCACCACTCCCCTGTCCGCCCATCATCAGGCGACTCTTCTTCAGGCGAAAGGAACTTTCGGTAAAAACTCATTTCCATTGATATGCAATGAACGGGGAGGGCAAGGGCGGAGGCTGATGGCACCGGAACTGGGTTGAGGCGAGGCCACTTTCGCAAACTCCTCTGCACAGCTCTTCGCGTTCGTGATTTTCGCCTTGAATGTGTGAATTAAGATTCATTTAGTTGGCCAGAATCAAAGCATTTTCTAAATTTAAAAATATGTTTCAGCTAAAACTTTTAGATTCCATGTCTAGCAAATAAAATTACCAATGCTTAAATAAGCAAAGGAGAATGAACGGCATAGAGCTAAATCAATGGGGATTTTTGTGGCTCTACTATATGAAAAGTTATATCCAAGTTCCTTTTTAAAAGGAAAACAAGTTCTAAGTTTCACGTATTAAAAACTTCATTGCCTCTATTTACAAATAATTTGCAAAGATCCTGGCCATATCCAGACTTAATGATTTCAATTGTTTTGTAAGGGTGTCATGTACATGTATCTTTTGGGCACTAGCTCTAGCTGGTTTGCAGTCCAGGGAATTGTGATACCACTGCATCCGAATACCCTTGAATTGTGAAAAATATGCCACCACCTGTTCCCATTCCCAATCCCTGTAACCGAATCCCATTTGCCTCCTTCTAAAAACTGGGTCTGCCTGTGTGTCACCTGTCCAAGCGAGTTAAGGGGCGGCGGAGGACGGCAGGTGAGAGGGGCTTAGTAGTTTGCAATGTGGCAAATATAAACATAAACCGCATGCCAGTGTTTCCGTGTATCTGTGGGACAGTTTTGTGCCTGACCGACCGACAGCACGGATGCTGAAAGCCCGCATGCAAAATGCATAGATACAAATATACTTTTCGCTCTTCCCCCAACGGCTTCCGTCTGCAGCTCGGCAATCTTGCCTGGCCAGCTGCAACTGCATTTGATGGATCGATTTGTTTGACCCCTGACCCGTGGCCCCCCTTGCCAGTACGGGGCATGCAGAGCGTTGCGTCTCGTCGATTGTTGCATAAATTAAAATTCGTATTTCTTGTAAATATTTGCTGCGAAAAACGATTTCCTCCATATGTGCAGAGGGAGTTTGCATTTCGAGTGGTTTTCCATGAATGCTTCAACGGTTGCCGGCAATATTTTTCAAATGTTTGTAAATGTTGCACACGAGAAGAGTATTTCTGCGAGATTAGAGCTGACAAGGGGGGTTAAGGTAGTCCGCCCTTAAAGCCCAAAAATATTTATCAAATTCAAAATTTGGTACTACACTTATTTGATGGAAGGAGTATACATCAGAAAGAAGTTTATGTAAATGTAGTTTGAAATAAATTAAAAGAAAGTCATGTATGGGCGAGTTTAAGTTTACAGATACGTAATTTCTCCCAATATTTATACTTTTATTTACTTAATAAATGGGTTACCTCAACTCGCATAACCAGATATAGACCTTGATTAACTGTCTATCGCTGGCCTTTCCTTCACTCGATTTGTGTTTTTTCAGCAGGGCTTTCGTTTCCAATCCGAGTAATTTCTTTTGCTATCCGAGAGTTTTCGACAATGACGGTAACTATATGCGATATATACAATATATGTACATTCACGTGTGTATCGGTGGAGGGGCTCAGTGTTATTTTCGCCAGACATCGGGCCGTCAAACAAACCAATTTTCACTGCTTTTCCAATAACGTGTCCCATGACCGACCGCCCCTGCCACTGCGCCTCCGATCCGCTGTTAACTGTAAACTGCAAATTGTTGGTTTCCATTTTTTACCCAAACAGGACGAGGGGGGGCTGAGTGGTTGGGTTTTTTGGGTTTGGTAACAGCTGCGCTGTTAAAAATCGAAATGAAGTCTGACTCTTTGGCCAGACTCTGAGCGTTCTTAATTAAGGCATTCTGATAGGGAACTCCACGGCCGACAATGGACAATAAAGGATTTCAACTTTTTGCTGCAGGTTGGCCAACTTATTGTTTCCCTTTTGCTCCTTTTATTTGCGTTTCTCTCCTGTTAATGGACAGTTTTACCATTTTTCCATTTTCCTAACAAAAAAAAAAAAGGGAAACAGGTAGGTTTATATACAGAGAGGAGATGATACATCGAACAAAACTATCAAACTGACGGGTATTGTATTTTTTGAGAATTTCTTATTGCTTAAATCTTGTTTAATTTATTACTGCTAGTCCCATTAAATATTTTACCACAGAAGTAAGGCCTGAAAAGCTAGCTAGTTGTATTTTATTTAGAATTCACCTTCACAGCTTAATCTTGGAGAATTTTTTTTAAATATCGACGCGATTTCGCCCATCCCCAGAGTGGCTCCCAAAATATCAATTTATCTCTGGTCCGGCAGAAGGGGAAGGAAACAGAGCTCAGGAGAAACGTGCATGCTTTGCATGCGAAGTGGAGTGGTCCTGACTGGAAACTCCTGGGAGCACGCAGTGCTACAATTTCTCAAAAAAGGAAAGCCAGGAAAAGGACGAGAAAACCTGCTGCCGTCGGGTGCCTTGTTTATGCAATGACGAAGCATAAGTACCAAGTTGATGTCGGTTTGGGCATAGTGGTGCGAAGTGGCTTTACTTTCAAACTTAAGAATAAAATATATTTTTGTTTATTTATAAAATATATAATTAACTTTGAGAGAATACTCTTTAGGTCTTAAAAATTTAACTTTATTTTATAGTACCATATATTTACTGACATATTGAACCACTGTGGGGTGCAGCGGAGCAACTGTCTAAAACAAAATAAATTACAAAACAATGTTGCAGAGGAGGAAGGGAGCACACCAATGCCAAGTTCCGTGTGCAGTTTCAGTTCCTGTCTGCTATTTGGCAGCACCTTGCAGTCATCGTTATTCCTGCTCCTTGACAAGCTGGCATCTTTGGATCTGTGGGCACTATAATCTAAGGAAATGTATGTGAAGGGCGGCTGGGTGCGTGGGAATTGAATACCTCCGCTCAGACATTCTATATATTTTGTTTGCTCTGCTCAAATGAAGCTTTGGGGATTATTGATTGGTCTCTCAACAATGTAAGACTTAGAAAATGGGTTGCATATTCGACACCTCTGGGCCGAGGTCTCCATTGACCATTATTTATAACAAAACATGTTTGAAATGATAATCTAAAATAGGATAAGTTGGTAATGGGATGAAATAATCACAACAAATAATAAAGACAAGTACAGGAAGAACAAGCAGGTTTATTTTATTTAGAAGCCTTCTCAAGAGCTCTTTGTTTATACATTTTATTGCTTCATTTATCCTCAGTCAGAGACAAACTTCAACCACAACATTCTGAACCAGCTTGGCTTTAGCATATTAATCGTTTGTAGCGATTATATTTTTCTCAAGCCCGCCTTGTTTGTTTGACTCAGTCTGACTTTTTAATATAAATGGAAAATGTTGATTTATTGGCAGGCCTTGGTTATTTTCTAATTGTGCAAATGTCTTTACTGCTCTTTGACTTGGACCATCGATTGGCCATATATCATCTGGCCTCGGGGTTGAGTTGAGCATTTTCGCATTGATCAAAAGCAAAATCGTAAATTTTCCAAGAAGCAGCCCGTAAATGAGCTGTCAAATGCAAACTAGTCCTAAAAACCACCGTAAGATGATGAGAAATTGGCCTGGACACATTACGCATACGACCCATTGCCTTTCAACCACACTTTAGTGGCCCACAGCCCTCGGGTTGGGAGTTCATTTTAATCCCAAAGACCTTTTGACACAAGTCCCAGTTATTGTCCCATGTTTTTGCGTTTGAAGTTCACATCTCGGACTGGTGTCTGTATTTGGCTTGGGTTTCGCTTTCGGTCTGCTTTTGTATTAATTGCAGTGACATATTTAAGTTGAGATTTTATTGTTCGCCTCGGTCCAGGACGGAGGACATGAGCTTTCCTTTCTTCATTGTGTGTGTGTCTCTGGACAGTGCCTCGGCCAAATTGATTGAAATTACTACTTAAGTCGAGCTACAAGTTCCCCTCAAGGAAAGGCAGTTCGGGTCATAAAGACAGTGGGTAAAAATCAGGGACATGAGAGGGAAAAATTGATATGTTGCAAAAATAGAAACTGAAAGTGCTTATAAAAATATTCGATTTGAACATAGTATTCGTACATATCAGTGGAAATAATAACAAAAATATTTGCCTAGTTATATTTCCCTGAAACTACCACTAAACCTCTAATTACTTCCACTGTGCGATTCTAGGTGGGCTCACAGCATTTAGAGGACAGGCGGAGCATTTCGCTGGGATTCCGCTGGGCAAAAGCCAGCTAGGATTTGTAATGAAGATATACAGACACGTCCTCTGACACAAACACGCAAGGCAGGGCCGGGGCATTGGGCGACGGCAGCGGAGGGGAACACATGTCCGGCTCAAATCACTTAGTTTCACATTACAAAGCCATCCTGACGAAGGAGGCGAACTCCTTTCTGCTTGTGCGATTCCACGCTGATACTCATCGAACATATAAATTAATGAATTCGATGCTTATCAATAGTCAGGGAATGGCGCAGCGGACTTAGTCCTTTCTCCTATTAGTTGGTTAGCCTTGCTTTTATTTTGTTTTCCGTGTTTGGACTTGTCTCGGCCCGATTATGTTCGAGTGACTGATACTTGCAGTGTTCTCCGTGTCCGCGTCCTGTGTCCTGTGTCCTGAGCAACTTAAAGTCAACAGACGGAAGCGGACAAGGCCGGCGTTTCGGTCTCCACACATTTGTCTTGTTCGCATTTATTATGGCACACTCACTTGATAAAGGACTTTGGCTCCTTCAATCATCCCTTTGTTGGCCAGGATTATCCTCTGGGGCCTGTCCCTCCGCCCCCGCCTTGTTCTCCGCTTTCATTCATTTTTCTCGACGGGGATTTGTAATTCGGTTTTGATAAGGGCGAGAAAGCAGTGCTTTAACTGTTTCGTCTAGCGGTTATCTATTATCCTCGAGTGGCGGGGCCCTCGAGCCGAGTCCTTACATTCGCATTAAGCACAGTCTTGGCTAAATCTGATTGGGTTGATTAGTGATGGCAACGAGGCCAAGCAGTTGGCATTCAGAGATGGATCAGCGAAAAGAGAGGCCACATTCGGCAGATACAAACGTCACTGCTGGCGGGAGGATTATTGTTCGATCGATAATTTTTAGGGGAATTGTATTTTAAAGATTATGAAGAGTTTGATAATTTCTAAATTATCTTTGCTGAGCTGCTTAGCTTTCCACCCTATTCTAATTAGCACGAATCTCGGCAAAACATTCTCAAAATCTAACTCACCTAATAAACTTCACTTTCAAAAGCGGAAATGGCAATAAAAGGCACCCATTAAGAATGATTTAAAAATGCAGTTATGTCTGATTTCCATGCAGAAGTTCCACCACTTGCCTCGACTGCGAGTATCGGGTTTCTAGAGCGGAAACCGAGCCTGGTCAAGGCACATCCTTGCTCTTGGCAGCTGAATAGAGGCAATGAAGCTAGGGGTTTTCGAGCCGGTAGGAATCCAAATCGGATTCCCATCAAAATGCAATAAGTGGCCCCTGGTTTTGCCAAGTTTGTAGCCCAATGCCAAATCGAATGGCAATACAGACGGCCAACGCAAGGCAAAGGGTCTGAAACATCGAGAGAATATGCACGAGATGAGGAGGATCTTGAAGGGCAAAGAGATATGAGAACTTAATCTTAAAGTAAAATATGAGAACTTTGCGTTATTTTTTATACTCGTGCAATAGCTTGCCCGGATAATTCAATTCCGAACAGTCCCATTACTAGTTCATTGATCCTGCGAACTTTGTCGCTGATTGATTTTCCACCAGTCCAAACAACAAACCGAGCATTGCCAAAGAAAACTTTCTGCGAACTGCCATAATTTCTTAATCTACATCAACTGTTGACAGTTTTATTAAAAAATTTCCCCATCTGACATGCCAAATGTGAGCAAATGAACAGGAAACGGAAGCCATACGACAAAAGCAACTCGGAGGCCAGAGAACAAATAAGTGAAGGAGCAGCAGCCGCCGAGCAAAAAAAATGAAGCAAAGAACCCGAAAACAACTCAAAAGATGTGTAAATTTGTTCGCACAGACAGGACGAGGGCAAGTGCCAAATGTCACTGGGATTTGTGGTGGTGCCCAGCACCGAAAAGTATCGCCGAGTTCCCAGAGTTCGGGACTGGAACTGGGGCCCAATGGAAAAATGTCTCGAAGAGCCTTCAGCTTGTGGCTGTATCGATGAGCCCGAAAATAGAAATGAGAAAAGTTTTCGCCCCCTCGACCGGGGGTGGCTGTGGCTGTGGCATTTATTTTATATTTGTAGCAACTTCGCCGGGGAGAAATTTAGTTTGGTAATCAAAGCAAGAATTTGTCGATGCTGGATTCGCTTTCGCTTGGGGTGGCCGTCGAAATCGCTCCGAAATTTGTTTGTTTTTCGTGCAAGGGCATAAAGAACATCATAAGGAGAGCAGGGAAAAAACAACAACCGAAACTAATGTAATGGAAATTTCGAAATTATTGAAAATAAATGAAAGCAAATAAATATTCCGTGGGCATTTTATGGTCGAGGGGCTGCAAGGCGATGGAGCAAGGCGTTGCCTGTTTTTTCATCTTTTGCTGTCTGGCTGAAAAAGGTTTTATCAGTCAGTGGATACACTGCTCAGTAATGATTTTTTTCATCTTGAAGAATATATTTTGATTAATACTTTAAAATGTATTACTTACGGCAAGTCTTGAGCTCAAACTAAGGTCCTTGCGGAACAAATATAAAGTGTAATCAGTTGTAAATTTAAATTATTTCAGAAATGATTTCATTGACTTTCTAATCAGCCAGTTTAAATTAATATATTTTTTTAGCTCCTCTCATAAGCGCCAAGCTCCCAGGGAAGTGTATTTTAATTATCGCCTTGGTACCCGGATCTCGGCTAATTTCTCGTTTCATGTCTCGCTTAATGGCGTGTGAGAGTACAAATTGCCTAGATTAGTGCTTAAATTAAAAGTGAAATGGAAATAAATTAAAAATTTGCCTAAGCCCACACACTCACCAGTCGAGCCGCACCCAGACAAAAGCGTTTTAAGGGAGCTCAGACTACTTTCCCTCCTAGCAGCTTTGGGGGGAAACTCTTGATGGAATTTATGGGATATTTTGGGGAACCTCATTTTGCTTTGTTTATTTTTGGTTCTGCCAAGGTTTGAGGGGACAAAATTGAGATGGAACTGGGATAAGTCAAGTTTTTATAATTGGCCAACAAAATCAATTAGCTTCGTGGAAAGCTTTTCACGCATTGTAGTATATTTGAGTTGGGAAAACAAACGTGTAGACTTCTTTTATTATTACCAAATATGTATTCTTTGCATTTTTAAAGGTTTTGAGTCTAGTATTTTGTTTGCCGGATATCAAAACAACTCGGTTCTTCAGCCAAAGCAACTCCATTAATATAAATAATTGAGCTGCGCGATGCAATCGCCACTTCAATGGAAGCCCTAAAATATATCAGCAAGTTAAGTGCAAAATTTAACTTCCGGTTCCTGTCGCGATGATAAATGTTTATGTTATGACATGTTTTAAATTTTCAGGTGCATTAGTGTAAAGTGCTTTTAGCTCCCCGAAAAAGATGCCAGAGAATGGCGGTGAAAAATGTCTGTGAATTGTGTGCCTGGCGAGACGAGGAGCTAAAATGCTCTTAACACTTTCCATTTTTTGCTTCTTTTCTATTTCTTTCGCTCCCCAACCTCAGTCTTGTGGGTTTGGATGTGTGGAGTTAACCACCTGACACACGAAGTTAAAAGAGAAAAACTAATGCACGGAAAGTTATATTTGAAATTAATTTTAATGAAGTAACTGTCAAAATATGTAAAATAAATACTTTGTCAAGTGATTTTTCATAATTTTAGTTTTATTGAGTAAATTCTAAATAATTTCAAATAGAAACCATTAATTGAACTTCGGATATATGTTCCTCATTAGTTATAAAATATTTTCAATGTAAAGTAATTGAAATATATTTTATGAAGTAATATTGAATGTAATATTTCAGTTTATTTATTTAAGTTTGAACCTGTGTCTTCCCCATTTTATTGTCATAAGTTTTTCCTGTAGCTCCCCATTTCGTCAACGACACTTTGGTCGCCCCGTTGCTGTGCATCCTGCAGGTGTTCAGTTTATTTTCGAGTGTGGGTGCGTGTTTTAAAATTTAGCACAACACTCTTCCAGATGCACCTGCTTTAGTTTCAGCCAAGCCCTGCCTCCCCCCGGCACACACTCAACTTCAACTCCCGCCCACAGCCCCCCTTCACGCATTAAGGCTCTTTTGCGATGGCGCAAAATGCAATTTATACATTTCCGTTAAGCAAGCGAAATTCCAACAATATTTTTTCGCCTCTGCTCCGCAGGTTGCCGACATGTTTTTGCTTTTAGCGGAATACCAACCGGAAGCGACAACAATGCGGCGCATGCCACACACATCTAACCCCCGCGCAGGCACCTCCGCGTTGCCAGCGGGCTCCAATCTCTTGTACTACAGTTTGTCAGAAATTTGAACTAATTAAAATGCTTTCTAAGGGCACCCGGAAATTTCACGGGGTGAACACTGCAAGGAAGCAAATCGGATTGCGTTATTTATGGCAATATGGCCGCGACTTTTCCTCTTTTGCATTCGCCGCTCTGGGAAATCAAGGAAAAATATTTAATTTTCCAAATCAATAAGCACGCTGATTGCATTGCCTGACAATTGGCATCGGGAGCGTGCGAGAGTGGGCGGAGGCAATAAATCTGGGCATGTGTAAGAGATGTCCTGGTATTTACTGGCTAAGCTCCTGACTGGCTGGCTGGGGGCTATATCCCCAGTTATTGGTGGTCAAAAGGAGCCGAACAACAAGACAAACTGTCAACTTGTGTGCCCCGGAAGGGAGCTGCTGCTCGAGTGGCACCAGAAAATAATTGAATTCCCCAAATGCCAAAGTGGAATTTTAATTTGCGCCCGACACTTCCTAGTTGGCCCCAAGCCCCCAAAAGTTCACAGAATTGATGCCACTGATTGCTGATCAGTATGCAAAATGTGTGCGTGCCAAAATCAGCGCAAAAAACGCTGCGTGGAAGGGCCCCCCGGGGATATGGGGCATTGTCGGAGCATTGTCACACGTACTTCCATCGAACTCCCCCGAATTGATGTCTTAGAAAATTAGCAAACGGCTTTTTTGCCAAGTGTCGCATCTCGTGACTTGGCATTCTCAACACCTTTTTTTAAGCCCCCTCTGCTCTCTGACATTTCCCCTCGTCGTCGAATCCATTCTTTCGCACAATTCTTCACTGCCGAAACCTGATTGTATGCAATGCATTTTTTATTACAAAAAATCGGAATGAATGGGTTACTATTTGTTATGTTGGAAAATTCATTAGGACAAATAAAATTGCATTTTAAAAAATACCTCAAAAATCGGATAGCACTGAAAATATTTAATATTTTTTATACTTGTTTAAGTAGACATTTTACTTTTATTGCAATTTATTTTCAAATTTATTAAAATATATGAACTTTGGTTTTAATGTGATTAAAATTACAATAAGAGTTATTTTTATATATTAAATTTAATTCAGACTTTATAGAATTCACAGCACATTCATCTTCAATCCAATTTAAATTGGTAAATCGAAATCAGAGCTGGATGTTGACTTTCTCTATATGATTTGCCTCAAATATACAGTACTCAATATATTCCAAAATAATTTTATGTAAATTATCAACTGTTTCTAACCGAAAACAACATTTTCACTTCATAAAGCATACTTTTCGACCGGATGTTCGGTCCACAGGACTTTTATCGCTCAACACAAAACCGACCACCATTTTGGTATAAAATAATGCTTTCTCTTTTTGCCAACTCTCTTTCTGTCTGCCTCTCTCTCACTCTCCCTGGCTTTGTCGGTTCGTCTGTCTCTGTCACAATACCGTGGCATTTATAAACGCATACATATGCATGAGATCATAAAGATTGCGACTGCGTCGGTGTGAGCTTTGTGAGTGCAATGCATTTGTCATAAATGTAAAAAATCCAAAGAAACTCCGTAATGGCAAGCATGTGTATGTGTTTCCCCGCACTCAGTCCCCCCTTCTCCACTCTCTCCACTGCGGAGACTCGTCAACGGCATAATGAATGCATCCGGCATGCATTGAAAACTTGACTCATATTTCACAGCCAAAATAAAAAGGATAAAAAATTGTACGGGTACATTGACCATCTTGTTGGCCGGGTTTTTGTCAACAGTTCGTTGTAGTTTCCTTGTTGTTCTTGTCGGGCATTCAGTTTATATGAGATTTTAAGCCAGTTTTTCACGTCTTTTTGGTGATATTTCATAATCCTTTATGCAGTGTTTCATGGCCTTCCCTGCGAAAAGCACGATTAAAACAGCATTTTAAGGTAATTTTGCACTCGTTTTGTGCAAATTAAATGCAATTTTTTAATAAAACACTTTTAAATGCGGCTCAGCTGGCTATGACGTGCGTGGGCCTCTTTGCAGTTGATACACATTATGGGATTACAAAGCAGAGCCGACGAATTAATTTTCAATTGTGTTCGAGGGATCTGTACAATTGGAATTGATGTGAATTGAAAGCTGATTTATTGACCCTTGTAATTATGAATGGTTTCCTCTGTTAGGATTTTCCTAAACAATTCTGAATTATTATTATGTTAATATATCTCTAGCTTCTGTAATTATGCACCTACAGAATATGTTAAACATTGAGCCAAACCAAGTAGTAATTTCGCACTTCCTTCCCAATAATTCAGAGTAATTCATTTATTTAACCCAGTGTTTTTGCCACAAGATAAGTAAATAAGCAGCTCAACCGCATTGGCCACACAATTAAAAAAAAATACTGGCTGCTTGTGCTGCTCAAGCGGCTGACAAACTGGCTGACACAGACCGCACTCTTCACACAACCGACGGGGGATGCTGACAAAAGGCATGTCAGTCGCCTGCCAGCATCGCAGCCAAGTTGGAATGTCGGAACAGTAAACGGTAGATGTCTGCTAGACAAAGACGATTCAGCACCCCGAACCTGCCGCCCCGAACGCCTTAATTCCAGCATCCACCTGTCTTGCCGAAAAGGCAGAAACAAAATGCAAAGTGCAAGTTCATGTGAAATGCAAAGTGGAGTGTGCGAGGGAGCTTCTATGAGGGCTTATGTGCCAAAGTGCACTTGAAGGAATAGTTTTGGCATTTAGAGAATTGATAAAGGTAGTTTGCTTTAGAATCTACAGCATAAAGATCTATAATTCAGTGGAAATAGCTTACTTGTTGGGTTTTCAATAATTTATTACAATAAATCTTCTTGATAATACACTTAATTGAAACTCCATTTCCGTTGTACCACATTTCTCACTAATTTTCTCCAAGTGCCAGTGAGTGGTGGATAGATGCTAAACAGAAGCCCTGCCAGCGACGGGCTGATAGGGCTCATGCACATCGGGGCGTATGGGTGATATGTGGTCTAAGATCATGACTAGGACGAGGATGATGATGCTGATGATGCCGTTGAAGAATGCTTACTGACTTTTGTGCATTCTGGAAAATTGAAAACGCATCTCCGCCCCAGTAGCGGTCGCTGCTGATGCCTTCCATTGTGATTGGAGCTGCCCGCAGAGAACAAACTTTTCCAGGCAGACCTATATTGAGGGATATAGCCAATTTTTGGCTTTTGTTCCAGAATGTGAGAGGCGAACGTGCGGCGAGGTGAGGTCAGATGAGGTGCTGATAGTGGGAGGCTGGCCAGCTCAACATGTTGAGTGTTTTTCGGATACCCTAGGCCGAAGTTAGGCGAAAAAGTTTTCCTTTTCAGGGCCCGGAGGATGAGCACTTCCTCCGTAATCCCGACACACACGATGCATTGCATTGTTTATTGTTTGGCTCTCAATGGGATGGTCAGGGTAAGCACTTTCCCTTCGGCAGCCCTTTGTGTGCGTTTAGCATAAATTAGAAAATATCGATCCATCTGTGGCGAAATTGAAAAAGAAACTTTGCCGCAACGCCGAAAGTTCAAATCAATGGCAAATGGCAATGGGGAATGTTTCGGCTAAGCTGCTAACCAACAGAAATTGTAATTTCGATGAGTACTCGGGGATGCAGAAGGGAATTATATTGAGCAAGAGGGAAAATGAGAGCTAAATAAATAAAAGTTCTGCCCTCCACGCATTCGGTAATTGCAAGAAAATCTCATTTAATCCCAACAAATGCGACTTCATCACGCAAAAAATTATGAAATATTCTCCGTCTCTAGGCAGCAATTGCTTTCGTCCTCCCCCTCTCCATTCCCCTCTATATATCTATCTGAATGTGTATATCCTTCCGCCATGTTGTTGGCCCTAAGTTGCCTTTTTTGTTTTGCTTGTTTACACATTGTCCCGCTCGCGCCTTTTGGCCACAAACAAGAATTGGAATATAGCGAGCAAAAATAGCAGTCAGAAGCATTGGATGGATATTTAGTATCGTAGTTTCTTTTGCAGCATCATCATTTCGGTTTTGTTGCGGTCGGATGGTAGTCCCTCGGCGGAATGGAGGGGCCCAGAGCCCAATGAGTTGAGTCTGTCGAGTACTAAAATGAGGGTGGCTCGAGGAGTTCGCTGCTTGTGGGCAAATATCAGTTTTCCAATGAGTAAGCCGATTAAATTAAAATGAGAATACATATACGAGTCTGCCGAAAGCGGTTTTCGCAGAAGAAAATGTAATGAAATATATTTAAGTGCCGCTATTTAATGTAATTGCTCTTAAAACTTTATTAATGGAACGACTTTAAAATCTTAAAGTCACAATATCAGGACAGAATTAATGAGGGGAGAAGGAAAATCAAATTTTAAATGTAAATGACATCTTTAAAACATAAAGAGCATATTGTATGCGGCTTAAATACACTATTTTCCGTAGTATACATTTTGAGGTGAACTATTGTATGTGGGTTTATCCAATTCCACCCAGTCCCCAGCATTATAATTATTTACGAACTAGCAGACCCGGCAGACTTCATACTGCCTCACTCTATAAAGTTCAAATTGACATTACATTTGATTTAGAAAACAATTGTATGGGAAATACAAAAGAGCTGTTTTTAGGGTTTTTCCGGATATTATTTTTTTATAGCCTTTTAAACATTTTCTAGACCTCCACGAACATTTCAAAAGATAAAGTAAATCCGTTCAGACATCCAGGAGTTTTAGTGAGACTAACCAATAGCATTTCATTTTTATATATATAGATATAGATTTCTTGTGAATTTTTTAATTGTCAGGTCAAAATGTTTTCAGTGATGGTTGATCTTCCTTAAAAATAATGCGATTATACCATATAAATGTATGTAGAGGTATGTAAAGATTTAACAAAAAACAAAACTCTGACTTTTTAAGATGAGTTTTAGTATATCTAATATAATTAGGTGCTTAAAAAAAATCAAATCAAATCAAATAAAAACCCATTGAAGCTATCGTTTGGAGACTTCTTTACAACTCTGTTAGCTCCCCTCGGAGTTATTTAACTGCTTCCTTTGCTGCCACGCCCCCGCAGCCCCTCTGGCCATCGTTTCATGCAGATGAATGCGCGTATTTATGAAAAATGTTGTTGTCACCGCCGCCCTGTTGTTATTATGGCCGTTTGCTGGCTTTGCCTCCGCTCCGCCTCTCCGCCGCTCGGTTCGGCTGATGAGAAATAATGTTTGCGGAAAAATAAGATTTGTTTATTTTCCGAGCGATTGATTTCGCCTTCCGCTGTCCTTGCCGCTCCATTTGGCCAGCGCTCTCCGTCCTTCGTCTCCGTCGCCTGGCGCTTCATTTTGCGCGGCTTAAAAATTAATTATCGCCAAAGTCGCCCGACTCATCGGGCACTCTGGCCTGTCACCCGGACAGCCATCAGAGTGTCATTTATCAGTATTTAATATATATATATATATATGCTATATATCGGGAGGCCTTGTCAAACTTCTCAAGTATTTCATCAAAGTTTTTGTTGTCCTTCGAATTTGTGTCATTCGAATTAGTCACGATTTCGGCCCCGCCCGATTGTTTTTGGTCCAGCTTTCGGTTTATAATTCACTTACCAGGCACCAGCATGAGGAGCAGCGTCAAGGATATCCAGCAGATACAGCCACGCCCACTTTGGCCATGGCTGCGGGAGCCCCGTCCCCGTCCCGTGTCCCACTTGTTGGCCATCTGAATAGTCGTCGTCGTCGTCGTGGGCATTGAAATATATAAAGATTTTTACAATTTTCTCTTGTGATTTTCCCTTCTGGGAGCTTCCTTCGTTTCCCTTCGATCCTTATAAATGTATATTGGCCAATAAATGTCAATTGGATTTGGCCTATTTCTAAGTTCTGTAGTTTGCCTTTAGTCAGCGCCAGAAATTCATCTGTAATTGCAGGAAAATTAAAGTTTGGTATTAGAGATTATGCTCTTAGTGGAGTTATCAATTTAAACGATTTATTTTTAATGCTAAAACCATTGTTCCAGAGAAATTCGGCTTTGAAATAAAAAAGGAGATGCAATTTATCAAAGAACGAATATCGAAATAATTAAGTAGTTTACGCTTGGATAATCTCATACAAAAATTAACAATTTCTATGCATTATTAACCGCTGCCGCTATTGCTATGAATATTTGATTCACATTTTTGCCCATTCACGGTGCCCGCCCGAAATAAATATTTTAAATTACCGCAAAACAACGCTAAACTTTATTGGTTTTTGATTGCCAAATAAATAATTCAGCGAGATTCATTTAAATAATTTGCTGAGTGTCGCCTCTGAGTCCCGCCCCGCTTCACGGCATTCAGCTTTATTCCGCTCTGTGCCCATGGTAAATGCTGTGATTAATGCAATTAACTGCACAACTTTAATTAAAGAATCGCTTGAAATTCAAATACAGAAAAAACACACACGCTGAAATCGATTTCAATTAAGCGCTAATCCTCTGGTGCGTTGCACTAAGGAAATGGAAAAATAGTAGCATTAAGTGCCAGGCAAAAACTTAATACACAGAAAATTATAAGAACAAATAGAAAGAGCTCGGAGTAATAAAAATGCGAACGGAAAACTGTGCAAACAAAATACAGCTGCGGGCAAGAATTGTATGGACTCAGGGATGTATTTTCTTATATTTCAACTAGATTCAATTCATTTAAAAACCGCATGTCTAGGAGCCAGTGAGCGGGATAAACCTTTTCACTTATCCTCTGTTTTTTTTTATCAGCACTTGGCCTCTGTTTTTTTACTGGCAGTTTCCTTTCATACTATCGGGATCCTTCCTGCTTTTGTTTAAGCGACCATTTCCTAATTGTCATTTCGTTTCGCCATAAAAAGAGCCAAAAGAGAAACTTCAATTCAGAGTTTAATTATTTTTCATTTAAATAAAATACACATACCCACCCACATGTGCCCTTGTGCCCCTTTTTCCTTGTTTATTCTCGGCGGGGAAAACTTATTTCTCTTTTACTGGTTTTTCGACAGCGACTTTGCCGGTTCCAATTTTCATTTCGCTCCGCTACTTTTCCACTTATTTGAAGCCAAAGTGACACAAACAGCCTTACACACATGTGTGTGCCAAAAGCTTCTTTTGACTGCTTATCCGAGGCTCTTTGATGAAGCGTAGGACTCCTGTCTTTAATACTCCTTTAAAGGGTATTCTTTACACTTCAGAATATTATGTCCTGAATATAGAAATTAAATATGCCAAACTCAATACCGAAAATGGCTTTATTTTATAGGTATTTCTTTCGAAAATACTTTGGCATTTAATGTGCTTCCAGTCCCGAAGCAAAACTCCATTGAAATGAAAGAAACGAAAGCTGGGAGACACCAGAGAATTGCCCTCACACTGCATTTAAGGTAATGAGCACATACAAAATGCAATTAAAAGCTTGTTGCCAAAAATGCTATTTTGCGTATCTTTTTCTTTCCTCGCTGGCATGCACACATAAAAGCATACGTACATAATCGTGTATGTATATTTTTAAGCTTGGACTTTGCAGTTTGGGCACAGCATGCAAAGCATTAATGCATTTTATGGGCTCCAACCGACAGCGAATGCTTTTAACGATCCTACGGCGAAACTGCTCGGAAAAAACTGAAAACAAAACGTGCAAATGGCTAAAGTAAAAATTTCATTTCATTTCACTGAGAACGCCGAAGGAGAACTATTTTTAAAATGCACTTAGATGTACTCCATTTATTAGGTAAATTAACAAATATATTAGTTAAGTAATTTCGACAAACTTCAAACTTCGTTCGAAAAATCTAGGAAAACTCACAAAGTGAATGCGCATCAAATGAGTTTGCTTTATAAAAAACTTTAAAGTCAACGGTTCCATTATGCAATGTGTAATGTTTTGTAACAAGTGCAAATCGCATGATTTTCTCCTAGAGATACATTTGTATCTTTTCTGTTTTGCATCTCATGCAGTTCATTGGCCCTGATGATTTCAATTCTATTTCCATTCTGAATTTATTGTGCTGTTCCCTGGTTACGGCTCACTTATTTCATTTTTCCTGATACCTTGTGGTGTTCCAATTGTTTACACAATTTATTCAAACTTCGTCTGAGGTGAGGAGTTCGAAACGAGACCAGGTATGACAAAGCATTTTTGTACCGATTTGCTGGCCTAGTTTTCTGGGTCAAGTGGGTAGTCGGGCTGGGGATGCTGGCAAATATGCAAATGCCACTCCCTGTGTATGTTTTTGTGTGAATCAAACCACCAACTGCAATTACGAGTAGATCAAAGTGTTTCCATCAGATTACCTTCGAAGTAAGGAGTGAACCCAAACACGAGTTGCCTTCTTCCCCCATATTGGTTAGCTTGCAGGGCTCTTCAAACATTAGTCTAATTGCAATATATTTCTCACATTTTATTTACATTAATTTTATGAAAAGCACTTGAACATATAGTTGAGAGTTTGTAACTTTAAATATGAACAATTAAGCTGCGAACATAATTTGATCATCTTCGAGGAAGTTCTTAAAAAACGATATACTGTAACGGACGGTATATGTCCTTTGAGGTACGCTCTGTCTACGAAAGGATGACAGCTGTGCTCAGGGAAAATGGCGTGGTTCTTGTACCTCTTGGGACATTCCCATTACTCGAAGTCCACGAAGTTTAAATGAATGTGCAATTAATTCTAAGATTGTATATAAAAATTCAAAAGAAAATAAAGTTGAACACCTAACGAGAAAAAAATCGCTAAATCGAAGCGATCTTCACTAATTGGGTGCTGGTCTTGGTTTTTCACAGCTTTGTATTCCGGCTATGCCGTACTTACTACCGAGTCCCTAGAAGTCGACGGGCCCGCTGACCTTGGTGATCTTGACTGATAAGTGGGGGAAATTAATAGAATATATGAAAAACCAAACACGTCAGCAGCACATGAAAACAAAATTAAATATGATCTTAGATTACAACAAATGCTCCTGCTATGATTTAATTTCACATTAATGAATGGCGCTGCGTAGGTTGGCCAGAGGCCGTGGCCGGCCAATAGACTGGACGGAGCGATAGAAAAATGTAAATATGGATCGCTGCCACTGCCACTTAATTGGGTTTCGCTGGTTCTCAATAAAATGCTTCGCTGCCCAACCGGGAGCGGAAAGGCTCGGATGATCCGGCTAGAAAACCACGATTTAATTTGGCTCTCATCACATAATTCTTACCCGGGGTATTTCTGCACATATACACACAAATATTTGTTCCGGTGCTTTTCCTAAGATTTAAATTCCAAATAAAATATTTTATTAATGTGAAAAAGCACACTCAAAAGTTTAGCGAGGTTGCTCGTCTTAAATTTTAGTTTAAATTATAGAAAAATCAAGACGTTTTCTCGGCACCGATCTCAAAAGAATGAGAGCAAATTTAAAGCGGATACGAGTTTAAAAATTAAGCTCGATTAAAGCTCATTAGAGTTGCAAAAATAATGCATCGATCAGCTGTTATCAGTGTGCATCGATACCTATATCATTGATAAGCTTTTAAAATAAGATTAGAGTAAAGCTGCCAGATAAGCTTTCATATGCAGTTTACAGTCCCGTCCGATTATGTTGGTATACCAACCGCCTATATTATATTGAATTAAACTGCCTTTCACCCCCACAATACATAAGTTTTAGATCAGATTTTATTTTTAACACTTTTCGTTTGTGTAGAAGCCTAAGTAGCGGTATGTCATAATCAGACCATTCGATCTCATAGAGAAGACCTATTTTTATGATTTCCTTTTTAATAATTTTAATTAAGAACATTCTTGACGGCTTCTTGCTCTTATTATTTAATTATAAAATTTATCAATTATGGTGACCGCAACTCTTCGCCGTGCCTGAAGGCCGTCGCCTTCGTGCACCTGCCCCAAAACACTCACCTGGCGAGCTGTAACAACGAGAGCAGTTTGCAGTGTGCTCACGTCATCGTTGTCGTGCAGCTGCCAACCTTTCTTAGACCGCAAAAACTCATTACACCGCCGCCCTGCTGCCGTGCCGTGCCGACCCTCTCGCCCGCTCGCGCCCTTTGTGCGATTCTTTGCACCGGCGCTGTCTCTGTCTCTGTCGTTCGGTGCGTTTTTGCTATTTCGCAATTAAAACTTTCATTAAAGTAATTAAAATTGCAACAAAATAAACAAAATACAATCGAAATCTGCAAGGTCTGGCGAAAAGCGAGCAGGGCGGAGGACGGAGTACGGAGCTCGGGGTTTCCGGGGGAAAAGCCAGCTGGGTGGGATTTGACAGACACACAAAAATGCAGTTAAAAATGTACGTGGGTGGCGAAAACAAAGACAAAAGTGTGACAAATATAAACAGGAGTATAAATAAAATGGTAAAACGCCACTCCCCGCTCCCCGCTCACCGAAACCGGGGGATACAATAAAATGTGGTAATTGTAAATAAGTGGAAAATGAGTGCCACACGGAGGAGCGCAGAGGGGCTGGAGGTGTGTCTATTGCATTTGGCGGGATAACATTTTAAATTCAAATTAAACGACCGGCAAAGCCACAGAAGGATTGACATGAAGTTAGTGCCGCCGCCCAGGAGCAGCAAAAACAAAAGCGGAAAACGGCAGGACGACAACTTGACTGAAGGCAACCGCAGACTCTAGTTGGCAGCTGTCGTTGTTGCACCAGCATTTGCCATCTATTGTTTTATTTGAGCTCCACATTTGCATGGCAAATAGTGAAACCGGAGGGGGAAGAGCGAAGTTGGACTAACAAATAAAGCCTTTGCTGGGTTTTTGTAGCTTTCAATTAATTTCTAAATAATTTGCACTTGAAATTCTACACAAAAACCTGAAACTGAATTAGTTTCCTGTCAGTCTGGTTAACTAGCGAATTAATTAACTACGAAATGGATTTGATTGTGGCTCAAGAATATATTTAAATGCTCTTGTAACAAATACTTAAAAACTTAAATCAGTAACTATCAAGCAGGGTATTTGTACTGTGATATTTCCAAGTTACTTCTAAGAAATTGACTTCGAGTTCTATCAACAAGGCAAATTATAAAACCTATTGAACGTTTCAATTCTCGTACTTGTTTTCGAAATTGCTTTGAATTCATATTCATATTTACATCGCCTTGACAGATATGGGAAATTTAATACCCAGCCGGCACATGTGCCGTGTCTTTGGGACGGAAATAAAAGATTTTACAAGGCATTGCACAGCCCGAGAAATTTTCCGCACATTCTTTGGCAGGCAAACAACTTAGAAACGAAGGCCCGCCCCCTCGGGAAAGCGTTTAAAGGCAACTTGACACGCCGGCAAATAAAATCTAAACTTCTTAAAGCGCACACCCACTCACCCTCGTCTCCGTGCCGCCGAGGGGTCGATGAAGCCAAATACGACTACGAAAAGCAGTAAAAAAAATGATAAACGCTTCAACTGATGACACATTCAGTTTCACACACGAACGACTTTCAATTTACATTTGATGTTTTATGTTTCGCAGCATTTACCAAACGAAAAACGAAGAAAGACCGAGTGGGCCGCCGGGGAGGGGCCGAGTGGAAAAGAATCACTCATACGCACCCACGCACATGAGGATTGGCGCCCGACGTTTGACGCCGCCTGGAAAAGCGCTTAGAAAGGAAGTAGCACAAAAAAATGCTGAAGGAGTGGCGGCAGAAGACTTTCGCAGACGACCACCAAGGAGGCGACACGAGGAGTGGCAGCTAACGTTGGGCAAATAAACGAAAAATATTGCCTTCTTCAAATAGAAAACGAACGCAGTCAAAACACGAAATAAAAGTCAACGAATTTTCGGTGCTACCTCGAACCATTAACGCTTCATAATTAATAATGTTCTTATTTGATTTTTTAAATATTTTTTGAATGTTTAGTTCAAACAGTTAGTTAGTTAAAACAGCCTGCATAGATCAACTTACCACTTACTTGAGAACATAAGAAACATTTAATTTATTTTTTGCACCAAGTGAAACTTTAATATCTTTTTAAAATAATATAATTGATAATGATCTATATTTCCTTTGAAATATAATTTTATTGCAACAGATAACGAGGCAATCTTAGTCCAGCATACGTCCCAAGTATAGATAGGGTAGCATTGAACAGCAGGAAAGGCACATCAAAAGAGGTAATCCAGTCAAAATCTGGTATCTCAATGAATGAGAATGCATTGCGATTGAAGGCAAGCCTTTGATTTTTCTTCAGTCAGTCTTCTGAATCAACTTCAAGATCAACCTGGTAATGTTAATTTTCAAGGAAACGAGACAGAATACCTTACCAGAAATATCTGTCTGCTTGATTAATGTTTAAGCAGAAGAACACAAATCTTCCGTATTAATAATCCCAGAATGTTGGGTTGCATTAGCCCCCTCCCCCTAAAGGCAAATACTTTTTATTAAATATTTACTTATTACTTTCCTGCCTCAAAGAGGCAGAGCGAGTTCCTTGAACAACTTCCAACTTATAATAAGCAGAGTGCTCAAGGATATTTCCTATACGCTGACAACGTGGTGGTGGTGTAAACTTTTCAATGGTCACTCGAGGGCGTTTGCCGAAAACCGATGCTTGACAAGTTGCCTCCTTGAGATCGCCACAAAGGCACTTCAAATGAGACCCACAAATAGAAGGCCCCCACTCAGCGTGCGGTCAGCAAAAAACAGGAAAGTAGGGAAAGTAAAACAAAGCACCCGAAACGCAGTTTGAGCAGAAATTGCCCATAACGAGCACTTGACCAGGGACAGAATGTGAGCTGGCCGTGGGCTTCAGGGAAATTCGCAACTTCCCTCGCATACCTTAGACCTCTTCGCTCTGATGGCCTGTATCGCAGCAAATAAATTTAAAGCGGCCGCAAGGAAAAAGCGATGCACTTAAAGACCTCGCATTTGTCTCAATGAAGGCCGTGTCACATAAGTAACGTTGAGTTCCTTTTTTTCCACCTAATTTATACAGTTTACGTTTGCGGGCAGTCCGGCCGGGGTCCCTGCGGTCTCCGGATTCCATTCGAGTCCGGGTCCGCCACTCGAGCCATATAATTGCGCTTATCTCTTGGCGCACACTCAAGTGGCCCGGCTCAATATGTTTTTGGAGTGAAATGAAGTGCCCATCGTGTCCACTTGGCAGAGGGAAAAGAGCCGGACAACGGCAACGGAATCCC
Organism: Drosophila nikananu; assembly: GCA_008042635.1. Taxonomy (NCBI): domain Eukaryota; kingdom Metazoa; phylum Arthropoda; class Insecta; order Diptera; family Drosophilidae; genus Drosophila; species Drosophila nikananu. Next base: position 52,235 of record VNJV01006979.1, read on the forward strand.
AGCTGAAGCAGAGGCAAAAATTTTTGTATTTGATTTAAAAGGAAATACCTTTTTTAGTTGGAGCCGAAGAAGCCCCTCGCACAGCTTGTTTACCCTGCTGTTCGTCTTTCCACTTGGTGTTTCCTTTTTTGTGGCGACATTTTTATACGCAGTGTGTGTGTGTGCTTTTTGTTCGGGGGCAGGGACAACTTTTTGGCATGCTACCAATGAGATTATCTTAAGTGGGGTGTTGCTCCTGGGGGAAGCCGAAGCAGGCGGGGAGCCCTCAATTGCAGTCTTGAAGTTGGGTTTCCTCTTTGTTGGTCTAGAAATGAGTTTCGCAATAGTTTTTAACTGTCTGGGGGGTCTGTGGTTTTTGTTTCTCCGGGAGCGGGTTCTTTGGTCGTGTTGTTAGGTAAATCGATGTAAATTGCTTTTTAAAGAAGTTGAATGAATAAATTATGTTAGCAAATGAAGAGGCAACTGGCAGAAGATGCCGTTCCCATAGCGACATAGTTAGCAGGATTTCGGGGAAAACAAATTCGTTCACAGTCTTTGGAACACATATTTCCTTGAGTTCTTCATTTGAACGGATTGATGTTAATGTTAAGCTATTCTCCGACTTAAACAATCAAAAGTCGCAACGCATTCACACGTGATTTAAGTCTCTGCCTTGGCAAACCTGAACTCGAATGGCTTTCCGAAGTATACTTTCTCTTTCGGGCGCTGTGAGTGCATCTTTTGAAAGCCTCAAGTGTGAACACACATTATAATAAACGCCTCAATTGTTGTGCAGTCATCTGCGTAATTTATGTTTAGCTAATGTTCAGGGATCGATGAGCTTGTCAGCTTTTGTGAATCACAACACCCGCAGACACACACAGCCAGGACACAGGACCTAGGACCCAGGGACCTGTACCTATATTCCGTGCTGTGCCACACACACACAGGCCCGCACATTATCCTCCTCGAAACCGAAGGAAGCTGGGAAATGACGTTAAGGTTGCTTCGTTGAGTCTAATAGACTTTCATGTCTGCCACGACATCGACTTTGCCCCAGTTTAGAGCGAGTCCTGCGAGAAATCCTTTCGGCATCCACTCTTCCTCCGCCGCCCGGCTGGTGTTGTTATCCCCAGACTCCACGTTTTTTTAGACATGTTCCAATGATTTCTTATTTTTGCCAGAGGGGCGAATCTGTTGCGCTGCTGTTTTGTCGTTTGAGAAATTCAATTTTTTTTATTTGTCGCGCGCTCGCTGTTAAATCATTGATGTGTGAAATTTGTTAGCTCCTCCGCCAGGACTTGACTTTGATCGATATTTAAGTCAGTTTTTGCCCCACTGTAGCAACTGTTTTTCTGCCTTTCCGACTCGTTTTAAATTTCTGAACATCGAGAGGGCCTTGAGAAGAACCTTTCCGGATGTGTAGGGCCGTTTGTGGTGCTAAGCTCATTCCATTTTAGTCTGTTGTTTTGTAAACACACCGTACGCTTTCCTGCGTACGAAAAAAAATAAATTCAAAGTCCAAAAAATTCCGATTTAAAAATATCTAGAATTTTCTTGGGAAATTCTATAACCGAGTCGATGTGAGTTGAAATTGTTTTCCTTTAACAAGAGCCTTGTTCTAACCGGTTTCCCTGGCAGTCACCTAAGAGAGAGATGTGTTGCCAAAGTGCTTGCGGAACGGTGTCCTACGCCCTGGCCTACGGTCCCGTCGGTCCTGCCCTGCCTGCCATGAACTACCAGAACTGCTGCTGTGGCCCCAATCCGCCATGTGGTCCCTGGACTTGCCCGCCCAATAGGTGCTGCTGTATGGGCGAGTGGGGTTGCTTTGGACCCTTCTACTGAGGACCACCTGACCGGGACATCTGCCACTGACTCGGCTAGTTTCCAAACTTAAATTGAAACGGAAATTTTTGTGATTTTGATGGAGGATATGACGGCTCATGTTTACAAATAAATTGGAATTTGCTAAAAAGATTGAGTAACTGTTGAATCGGTTTGTGGTTTGTGGTCGGTCACCATATTCACAGATTTTCGTAGTGATTTTTTCCCACTCTCGGTTTGTGGAAACATAAAATAAACTGAGATATTGCTTTAGTACTTTGAATTTATTAAGTCAGACATTCAAGCAATCGTCGGCGTAAGTCCCCACCAGGTGTTCCGGGGGACACCTCGTCACTGTCCGGTCTTCTCCTGCTTTTTCTGCTCGGTGCAGGTCTGGGCTTCTAGCGGGGCCAGGTTGTGCGGCACGTAGCAGTTGTTGCTGTTCTTCTTGCGGCTCGTGTCCACGGCATAGCACTTGTCACCGGGTCCACAGGGAGTGGGAATGAAGTCGCGACCCGTGAAGCGGATCGTGGATAGGGGAGGATTATTGCAGGCCAGGTCGTAAGAGGCACAGGCCCAGCCACCGCACATGGTTGGTTGTTTAAGGAGGAACTAAGCAGGGTTCAAATTAAAAAATAAAAATGAAAATTATAAGAGTCAAATAAAACTTACTCGACTCGGAGGTGTGAAATGTGAGATGTTGAGACGGCAACGACTGGACTTGAACTGACTATTAGTACTGCTCTGCTGTCAAGCAAGGGGATTCAAGGCCTACTTGCCTCCCTCTGCAGGTAGATACAATTCTGTCCGGCTCGACCCACTGGATTCTGTGACCACTCCTGGCCCAAACCCGCCTACCATCCGCAACCGGAGCAACATCCTCCGCAGCAGCCCCCGCCGGCGGAGCAGTCGTCGCCGGGACCGCAGGGAGTCAGCGCGAAGCAGCGACCGGTGAAGCGCAGTGTGGACAGCCGCGGATTGCAGCAGGCAATGTTGTAGGAGGCACAGGCCCAGCCGCCGCACATCTTGGTGTAGTTTTTCTGTCACTGGTTTCTTTTTTCTCCCCTTTTGGGTTAGTTATTGCCTGGAGCTGGACACAAAATCGAGTGTTCGGGGCCGAAATGGAAAGCAAACTGAACTGGGCGACCGAACGCCGAGCAAAGTCAGTTTTTCGTGCTGACAGCTGGTGACAATCCCTAGGACGCCGCCCGTGGGGTCCGACAATGCTTCGAAAATCTGGCCTAAATGCGAACCTGGCTAGCGAGGGTCCTAGCAACGAATTTCGCGCAACTGCAACCGTGGAGCGCAGGTTAAGAGATCTAAATCTAAAATATCTAAATAATAACAGAAATCGAAAAATAATCAATTAATCTATGAAACCATTTAAAAGGCTAAAAGGAAACTTATTTTATTTAAGCTGACACTTTCCCACACATTTTTAAACGAACTTTAGTTTGATATATTTACATATCTCTCCTTAGGTTTCCATTATTCAATTTTAATTCTGCACTCTCTCCACGGTTGGCCATGCAAATCTCTGTGCCACACATAACGAACCGTGACGAAACCCATTACACTTCCCAACCAGCCAGGCGCAGACAATCAATTCCATTAGCCACTCGGGTTGACCGCAGGGGCGGCAAAGGATTCGAGACCTCAATGGACACGGGCCACACATGGTTCTGCTGAACTGCAAATGTCAATGCAGAATTGCCCCGAGTACTTTGTAATTTACACTGTTATGACTTTCACACATTTTCAGGTGCGAATAAAAATACATTGTGTTTAATTCCTGAAGGACACATAATCATAGCATCCCCGGATCAACTTGTCACATTTTTAATAAATATTTAACAAAACTGCCATATTTTAACTAGCAGCCATTGCCAAATTTTCCAAAGAATTTCGCTCTGATTGACGGACAAAGAAGGTGCTAAATAGTGTCCTGGAGTCTTGGGAGCAAATACCTTTACTGTCCCGGCGTATTTAGCACGTTTTTTGCAACAGAAATTTAGCAACAGGTTGGGCAAGAGGACAAGTTGGACTTGGGATGAATTGTGCAGCGCCTGGACTTAGACCGCGTTGCGGTCCCTGCGGTTCCTGCGGCTCCTGCGGCCCGGGCTGTAGGCCCTGCGGCGGGTGCTGCAGCTCCTCTGGATCTTGTGGGTCCTGCGGCGGATCCTGTGCTGGCTGCTGCGGCCCCTGTGGATCTTGCAGATCCTGCGGTCCTGCGCCCTGCTCCGTGGTCTCGTACCAGCTGACCAGCGGTCCCGTGGGTCCCGTGCTGCCCTGCATGCAGAGCAGCTGTGCCGGATCCTGTGGCGGATCCTGCGGCGGATCCTGTGGCGCAGCCTGTTGCGGATGCTGTAGCATACCCTGCGGCGGCTGCTGCACCGGCAGCTGCGCTCCGCCCTTCTACTTCGTGCCGAACCAGTGCCGGAACTGCTACGAGTGGGGCCACTTCGGACCCCTGTATTAGTGTTGCACTTTTGATGGACCCTTCATAACACAGTTTGCAATAAATTCACGTGTCAGCCAGAGCTATGCGCGGCCTGTTCCTCTGACACTCTGACAGGCTAACAAATGACCCAGGTCCCCGTTTCAGGGTTGCCGAAGTTTGCGCCATGAAAACCATTTAACATTCGAACTTTTGTTAGCCGTATAGGGCTGGCAATGAAAAAGGGAGCAAAACAGTGACCAGGCAAAACTTTCTGGGCTAGAAAACAATACAAAAATGGGTAAAATCTGAAAACTGGTCGGTTTGGGTTTTGCATACGCGAGGCGCAGCGACGGAAAAAATGTTCTCTGTAAAAACAAAATATGCGTGTGAAAACCTTCCAATCTATTTGGTTACACGACGTACTTATGTAGGTCATGGATCTGACAGTTTTTGTTCAGCTATTCGGCTGTATTTTTTATTTGTTTTAGGGCACGCTTGAACGGCGAAGACAGGTCAATTGAACGAACTTTTTGACAACGGTCCGCGGAAGGAACAACAACGAAATATTTTGGCTCGAAATTGCTGTAGTTTGGAACAAATTGAGGTATGTCGGCAAATAAATTGCTTTTTTCAATTAAACATGCATTCTATTCCAGGAAGCGAAGAGGGATATGGTTTTAGACTGGACAGAAAGATTTGTTAATGGAGCACTAGGTATTTCTACAACTCCTAATTTTTTGATCTACCAGCCTTTAAGTACTTATCTTCATCCAGGTCCTTTGCATTTTTTATAGTAATTATTTTAAATTTAAAATGTATAGTGATTGGATGCGGTTATTAATCAAAATGACTTTAATAGTCTTAGCTATATTCGTAAAGCATTTCTGATTTATTACAATTCAGACAAAACTATTTATAGGGAAAATGCTTTACTTTTTCATCCTTAAAAGATTTTATTGAAAAGCTAACAGACTAGAATTGACCATTCTTTCATGCAAGCATTCTTTTACTTGTTTTAATTATATTATAGTTATCAATAACGTTAAAAAGATGATTAGTTTATTTATCCATGAACGAAATATACAAACAGAGTAAACAGGAATCAATTTGTAATCTGTGATTTCCAGAAAGCTTTAGGGATCGAATTGAAACCAAATAAATATGGAATCAATTAAAACATAAATAAAATATAAGGAAATGTAAAAAAAAAATAATATAGTTAACAGGAAGTATTATAATGAAGGATTAATTTGAATGAATTGAATTTCAGTTCACACAATAAAAAGGAAAATAAAACTTAATTATTTTAATTTGAACCAACATATTAAATTAAGTTTGAATAACAAAATAAAAGACGTAAAACATAATCCTTTTTTGATGGTTTCTCTAAATAATTTACCTTTGGGTTAATTTGCATAAAACTAAACTAATTTCAAAAGACCGTAAATCAAGATTTAAAGAATTAACATTTTTTTTTTGAAGTTTTTATACCGAAAACCTCCCTGATAACATTTTGAACAATTAGATTAAGTAGCTTGTGGTAGTTGCTCCAAAATGTTGGGCACAATTTTAATTTAAATTTATTTTTAAGCAAGAATCAAATCTTTTTGTCAAATAACAGATATCATCGTTACCCTGGCTAGGAGGAACCAACAAAAGTAATCGTCAAAGGACTCCCAAATCCCGATGTCTCGACTCACCTTCGGAGCACTGGCGAACACGGCAAATGTTATGACTGCCGGCAGTTGTCGTCCTCGGTGTTGTGATTCTTGTTGTCCCGGCAATAAATTAACTTATTTTAGCACGTTACACTGTCCTCGCCCCCTTTGCTTCCTTGGTTCCCTTTGCCTTCGCCGCACACACACACTGACACTGGCAGGAGCGGCTTCAGGGGATTTCAGAATTCAGGATTTCGGGACCGACCAGGATCTCTCTCGCACTGGAGGATGGAGCTTGACCTATGCCAGCGGCTAACAGCAACGCTTTTCGCTCCTGCTGCTGCTACTCCTCTTGGGGGTCCTCGTGTTTCCTGCGGATTTCGCACACTTCTCACACATTTTTCATAATTTTGCGCAGGCAAATCGCGTAGGGCCAAAAAACGTGTGTACGAAATAAAAGTTTTACGAAACGAAAAGTTTGTCCCGTTTCTGTTTGCAGTGCGTGTTTTGTTTTGGTTTTGGCAGCACTCAAATCTCTGGTGAAATATTAATTTTCACATATTCTGACACTTTTTCTGCCGGCAATGGTTGTTTGTCCACTTATGAGGCTTCTATTTTGTTTCGATTTCGCATTTAACTCTTTAGCAAGCTAATTTATTCTCTGCCCGTCGGCCGATGTTTGTTTTTGTTGTGCCTGCCCAGGATATTATTTAAACTCTGTGGCTCGTTCGTGTTCGTTGGGGGCAGCGTTCGTGAGCGGAGGCTACAGCAGAGCGAACCAAACGTTATGACATTATCAACGTAACTGACGCCTCAGCGGCAGGAAGCTGTCGGTCCTGCCGGAATCCCAACAACACCAGCTGAGCCGAAGTAGCTGCTGTTGGTGTGGCCTGCGACCGAAGGAATTCGGCAGCCGTCGTGTCCTGCCGGCGAGAGCAAAGGACATCGACGGCTCTGGTATTCGCAACTCAACGAAACGCGAGCCGAGTTCCCATCGAAGTCCTTGTTTTCGCAGGGGAATTTCGGGAGAGGCAGCTGAGAGCCAAAAGGGAAATTACTTGAACTTCGCTCTGCGAGCTTTCAAATTCGAAAAAGGGCTGTTTTAACAGAGTAAATAAAATACTTGGAGTGGGTTCTCTTTTCAGCCAATGAACTCTAAATATTTAACAGTCTATTACTAAGTTGCCTTATTTTTTTAATACAAATTATGTTTTTATGAAGTCTTGCTTTATATCAATAGCCAAAGGTGTTGCAAAGGTTTTTTATTGCCCGGAAAATCTAGTTCTTCTTCAGACATTTTCATTAAAATTATTTACATATGAAAAATAATAAATAAATTTTTCTAATTATTGTTTTTATTGTAATAACAAATACAATTTCTAATAACAATACCTTAAGCCATAGCAACTAAGGCCTTCAGGCTTAAAATGAAATATTACAAATAAATTTACGTAAAAATACATTATAAATTCAATGCAGCATAAATACAGCAATTATTTCAACTGATTTGTTTTAAACTCAAAAACTATGAATACAATAATATTTTAAAGCATGGCGCTGAGTGATCCAAAAATTCTTAAAATAAACCACCAACTTTCTGCTGTAAATGTTGTTATATTTTATTTCTTAGCCAGATATTGTATCATGTTTATTTAAATTTAAATTCATATAATTATTTATTAAATTTCTGGTATTTTTACGAACCATCATTAAATATTGCTGAAATTCTAAAATGGCTATTTGTGTAATTATTATTATTATATGTGTAAAATACTTATATTTGCCAAAATAAAATTATCTTAGACAAATTTTAAAATATGACTACAACATTTTTATATTTGTCTGTTTTAATTGCCTTGTTGGATTATCTTTAAATTACGAATGCAAACAATTCTGCGCTTTCAAGTCATAGTTCCAATGAAGAATCGAGCTTAAAAATACATTGAAATGCTTACAATTTCTCTTCGAAAGACGAAACTTAAGCGTGAAACTTAGGAGACAGCGTCTAAAGTGGTCAACGCAAGCCGGAAATAATGCACGACATACAGAATGGAAACCATATTGACAGGATTCGACATCGGTGGCAATGGGGCCGGGGAAAGGAAAGGGGAAGTATAGAAGCAGCAGCGGTTGAAACATAAAGCAATAAACAAGAAAATACCAAATGCATACGAGGCAGCAAACATGACAAGCAGCAGTGGCAGCAAACAAAACAAAGCAGGGAAAGGATACATGTGTAGTACCAGCGCTACCAGAGGATGCGGATAAATAAATATATGTGCAGGCGGGTGTGTGTGTGCGTGGGACAGGATGCTCTGGCTAGACAATAACTGTAAAATGTAAATATTAATATTGTCATAATAGACAAGACAAGTTTGAGTGCAGAACTGGGGTGTCCGGAAAGACGACGACGACGACGACGACGATGATGATGATTGCCCCTATGGATGCGATCCTGATGGATAACCGCAAGAGTGCCGTAAAGCTCACGGGCCATGCAGGAGCATGGTGCGGTGTGAAAGCGAACCAAACCGAATACAAAATGTCAGCTCATTTCCGGTTGCTTAATTTGAAATCGTTGTGCCAAAAATTACAAATGAGCTGACAATGGGACACCAAGGAAACCAAACAAGCGAAAAATAACAGGACTGCGGCCACGGCGCGGCAGCCAGACAGGCGGAGAGGAGGAGCAGTGGCGGTCCTGCCGAGGGTGGCGGCAATAAGCACAAAATAGCAGCGTCTAATACGCAAAATAAACGAGAACTGGCCACAGCATGACAGGCAGGATAACACTGGCCAGCTGGGCGCAGTCCTTTGCAGATCCCCATCCGTTTTGCCCCGCCACAGCCAGCCATACCCCACCCTGACCCCGTCCACTCTGGTGTTTTACAATTTAACGCACATCCTAACAAGGCAACGCCCCATAGTTTAATTTTTGTCTCTGTCTCTGTCCCTGCCACTATGTGTGCATTTTCCACACTCTCTCCCAGCGATGTGCAAGGAAGAAAGGAGTTATCGATATGGAATATATGATATCGTATATGCGGATTATTTATGCTTAATATTATAAATAAACTGCATTATAGGCTTTTGCTTGGTTGAAGAAAACACTTCCTATTTGTTTTATATTTTATTTGTAAAATCTCCAAAGTTTATAAATATTTTGATATAAAAAAGTTATTAAAAAAACTGTATAATTAATCGTGACGATATTTATTACCATCCCTACTCACGCTTTACTCTCTCCCCCTTTTTCTGTGTGCCATCCAACTTCCTCTCTATCTCCGGACTTTCTGCACTCTAATCTAATGATGACAAGGGTCGGGGAGCGGGAAATATCCGTACTCCATCCCCACTGGCTGTAGCTCCTTTATTGCGTATACGCCATGTACAACGCCCTCTCGACGATTGAAGCCACAATGTGTCGAAATTTCGGTGCGTCCATCGTCATTCACCTTTTTCGTGGAGTGCAGGCGATAAAATGTACGGCGAGGATTTGGAACGCCCCTCCTGCCACACCCCCCTCTATAAATATCGAGCAGTCCCCTGATTGTCCTTCTTCCTTTTCTCACGCTTCAAGGATTCGTCCAGCTGCTGAAAGCTGACTGGGAGCTAAGGCATTTGTGCCACAAGGAGGTGATTCCTTTTTAGGCCACTGCCAAATGGTCAAGAGTCGATAAAGCGAATGATTGTAAAAGGGGGAATTGAATTCAGGAAGAGGAGTTAAAGTACAGTTTCAAGGATATATTACATTCAAGATATAGTTTTTTATATGCTTGAAAAGGAACTGTTTGACATTTTAATATTTACTTTGTTTGAACCCAAATTGTAGGCGAAACTGTTTATCGGTTCCAATTAATTTCATTTGCTCCTGAAAGTAAATTTACCATTCCGCCTCTTTTGTTTTCCCTTTCCCACCCGCCGGCTTAACACCTTGCTTAGCGGTATTCCAAAAACTTAATTAACGTTCATCAACTAATTGCCTAATTTATGCAAGCCAAATAAATGCCATGTCAACATATAATTAGTTATGGCGCCTGAAGTGCCGCTAAGCTAAGTGAGAGTGTGTGGAAAATTTGATAATTTATGCATGATTTAAATTCAGTATATACTTAGCGGGGTCTTTCGCAGCTAATTAAATTCCTGCCCTGCAAAAATTGAGCAAACAATGGCAGCGACAGCCTGAAAGGAAACTATGGAACTGCAAGGACTTGGCTTCATTCTTGGGGACTCGGTGTCGGCGGTTGCCCCTTCGAGGCTATACTTTACTTGTGCCTTTCAGGTCATCTTCCGAGTCTCGCAGGACAGTCTTAGCCTTGTCAGCCGGCCAGCATAATTTTGTTATTGTTTTTGCATTGCATTACAGTCAACCGAGGAGGAACTCTTGCTGCTCTTGCTCCTTAATCTATTGGATTAGCGAAAATTCAATTAGGCCGGGCCAAGGATTCGCCTTCTGCTCGGCTGCAGGCAACCCAATTAAACTGCGAGAGTTTCAACTTCAACTCTGACATTTGCTTTCCATGCGCAATTGATGGCAATTGCTTTTCCCTGATATGTCCGCTGTCCGCGCGTCGCTTGACAAATATTTGTTCAGCCGGCTAAACAAAAGATAGCCCCACTAAATCTGTGTCACAATCCAGCTATAAAATAATAAATAGTTCCACAAAAACTACCCAAATCATTGCGTCTGCGATAGCTAAAAATGGACAGGACTCTAAAAAATGACTGCAAATTTGCAACTAAGTGCAAACATTGTAGTAAGGCAAATATTTTCAAAACTTTAGGCTGTGCTGCAGCTATAATGGAAAATATAAATAAACAACTTCGGGATTTACATGTCGATCAGAAAATGATTGCAAAAAGGGTATTCAGAATCTACAAATAAGAGAAAACAACAAATAAAAATGCGAAAAGCTAGAGTTGGATCTTAGCTACACAATATAGGAGTTGAGTTTCACCACGTCATTTTAATGTTTTAATATATGATATAACAAGAAAATGGATACAAGGTCGATTATTTTGTAAAAGTATCTGTTCCAACCTATTAACTCAATATTAACTAAAGTTTTTAATCTTTGAACATGCAATTTATGTTTTAAATTTCAAGAAAACCTATGCTATTCAGAGACCCCTTCTTTAAAGACTAAAAAAACTTTTTATTTTATTCTTTAGTTGTTGTTTACTCATTTTTAAATTTTGTTTCCAACTTCTTAAATCTTGCTAATTTCTGCCAAACTCTTGGGGCTAAGCATCTCAAATCTCCCCGCCAGCAATCCTTTTCGCTTCTTGTATACTAAGCTCCACTACATCAACTCTTATTTGTCCTTTTGGTGGTTTCACTGTTTTTCTCGTGGGCGGTCCCTTTGTCCTCGGGACAGAGTAAGTCATAAATATATTTCGCTGATTTCATACTATTCCGCAAGGTTGCGAGAATAACTTGCATAATGTTCCATTCCGGGCCAGGACGAGACAAAACATAAAACGGACTTAACCGTGGCACAAAGGGAGTTCCTCGAGAGCACTGGGAGCGGGCCGAAAAGGAATAATTCACAAAGAATGAAACAGCAAAGAAAGGCTTACTATTCGCTTGGATACTTAAGTAGATTTGCCTGTTGTCTTTCAACCGTTTCCCGTTTCCCATTTCCCATTTCCCGACGTTCAGACTTACTTTCATATTTTATCATTCTTCTGCTTGCTCTTTCCTTGCTCTTTACCTTTAGCTCTTTTTGGTTCGCATGTTTTTGCGCTTCCTTCGTTTTATTCCCACGCTTTTGTACTTATAATTTCGCACGTTTTCCTGCGAATGCAGCACAAAAATTTCTCGTAGTAACTTTTAATTTCATGCCATTTAATTCGTTGAAAGCGGAACGGGTAAAAGGAGCAAAAAATCGGCAGCCGAAGAAAAGAGAATACTGCAATTATGTCCGGGTGTGCGCGTTTCTCTGTCTGTGCCTGTGTGTGTGTGTCGGACGCAAAGGAATTTGCCACAGGACACGCTTTATAGCAAAAGTTGCTTCCTTTTTTCCATTCGGCGACTTTCTTCCCTTGGTCCTTGCACGCGCGACCAGCAAAAAGTGGACAACGCTTGAAATCCCCTGAACTTTTCTCCTTTTTTATAGTTGACAGAACTTAAAATAACGTAAAAATAATAATTTGATGATTTCTAATTACATTTTAAATGGGAATGTCTTTTGCTGTATGTGTTTAATACATTAAATATAAGTATTGTATATTAATTTTTTTTGTTTTACCTGATTTTTTAAGTTTGTAAGTAAATAATGAGGGAAGTATAAGGTACAAATTAAAATACTTTCTCTTTGTAATAATCACTATGTAAAAATGCTTCTTAATAAGTCGATTTGCCATAATCAAACATTTTTAACAGTCCAGGAATTATCCCTTTTCTTAGTGAGCCATGAAAAGACGTTCAAGTTTTCCAGCCTTTTCTCTAAAGTTTTGACTAACTAAAGCAGGGAAAAGTTGGCTTAAACTGAAATAATTTTTTCCAATACAGAACTGCTGAAAAAAGGACCAAATTGGCTAATTACAAGTTTTTGAGCTCCAAAAAGTGTGTGAGTTTGCCTTCGAAAAGGCCCCTCGACTATGTGACAAGTATTAAATATTTAAAGTGCGCTATGGCCAGCTAGGAAATTGATTAAGTTTTCCCAGCCAGCCGGTGCAAACTTTTTTCGGGATGCATAAAACGAGTAATGGAAAGCCAGAAAGGTGGGGCCATCTAATAAAGTTGCGGTGAAAGTGGCTTAGGCCACGCCCACCCATTGAAGCACTTTCTCGGAGGCTGCATAATTTGCACATTTGTTGTGTGTGAGTTGGAGGGTGGTTGTTCATGGTTAAAGTTTTAAGACATTACTTAACTGTTATGGGCACCGCAAGGTAGCGCACACTGCCACGCAAATCACTTGGGCACGAAAGTGAAACTCGAAGCAACTTTGCTCCTTTATGTATTTCCGAGCAGCCAGGTTCTTTCATGTTCATCATCAGCATCGCGCCTGATTCACTCTGCTCGGAGCATGTCGACCACTTCGTCATCATCATACGGCTTTTGCAACAAACTGCAGCCAAGTTTCAACCTCATATGTGAGCACCAAGTTGCTCTGGAGCCTCAAGGTGGGTGAATCATATGTGAAACCAAGTACCTGCTACTTTGGAGTTAAGCACTGTTCATTAGGCACTTTGACCTAACAATGGGGAACTCATAGCCCAAGAAGAAGCATTTTGGGCAAACTAAATAAAGTTTTTGGTTAACACATTCTTCAAAACATGATTTTGCATTACAAAGTAGAACCTTCAATTGCCAATATATATAAATTATGGCAAATTGTCATCAATTTGTGTTCCCATTTGCCAGCACTCGTTCGGTATTGTCAATCAACATTTCTTTATACCGAAAACTGGCAAATATGTATCAATTTTCTATTGGTTTCTTACAAAACTGACAAATGGCTCAACTCAAGCGCTGAGCCACCAAAACAATATCGAACAATGGGACAAACAACAATATATTGATGGTGTTGAAATTGTTGTTGAGAAATTGTGGCGCATCATCATCATCGACAGCGAGATCAAAGAGGCTGAGTGAGTAGTTCTCCGTCTTCATCCCGGCATCCCGGTGCGATGACAATACAATTTAATATTGGCATCTACGAAAAAATAGGGAAAACAATTGCTACTGATAAACTTTCCTCATTTTTTCGTGTCCCGGTATTTCATTTATCTTGTGAGTTGTTCATTTTTGACTGTATGACTATGTGAAAATGAATTTTCATACGTTGTCAAGGTATTTGTGCCATCATCAATTTGTCAGTTTTCAATCAACTTGACTATGGTTCTGAGGGATCGAGAATATTGAACAGATTATAATGAGATGGAAATGTGGAATTGGAACCGAAGCGTTTCGTAGCTCTCTATTCGCATTGAATGCTATTCATTTTAAATGAGTTGAGAAAGAAGGAGATTCCATTTTGGTAAATATTAACAATTGACGCATATAAAAATTACAAAGGACAAAGGAAAAACCAATATGTAGCACATTCATTCCCACTTTAATATTGTCAATGAATTCTGTAATAGCCAGCCAATTATCGATTGACTGTGCCATGAATGATACAGTCACACTCGTCTCTCTGCGCAAATATTGTTTTTCCACTCATTTCATCATTTTTCTTTGCAATTTCGGATTTACGCACCGTTTTTTCCGAATACTTTAGCCGCATTTGAATAATTTGTCAAAGGCATTTTATTGTCATTCGCTACGCTCTATTAATTATGTGGCACACAAACACAGGCACGCCCGGATTATTGCCATCCCCCCGCCTTCGTTTGCATTATTTATGCTCATTTTATCGCGTAATCTGTTTGCGAATGTTAATTGCTAAAAATGTTCAAGCGCATTTTTATCATTTTAGTTTTTTCGTCAAATGCGTATTCGCAATTTCATAATGTATTTTTTGCACCTTTGGCGTTTATAATAATTTTATGTGTTTGCTGTCAATTGTTTAATATTTTAATTGTTTTTGTTGCCGCTACTTTGACAACTCATGTGCGAACGGAGGGCATATGGTTTTATGAATAAACCTATAAGCCGTGTAGTTTCCAATACCAAAAGTGTGCGGGCCATTGAAAATGTTAAATATGCCACTAGGACGTTCCCAGCAAATGTTTACAATTTAACGAATATATTCCCACAGAGTTGTGTGCTTAATTTGTTTATCTATGCGCGGAAATCAGAGAGCATGGGGTCTGCAAATTTATGGCAAATTAAATTGTGAGTTTTATGAAGTCTTAATACAGTGGAGCGAAGATGGGAGCCCGATAAAATATTACACAAAAATGTTGTGTGCCGCCTGTATTCGTTATTTTGATAAATTTTCCATTCATTCTCCATCCTTCTCCTTTATAGTTTCGACTTCTGAAATATTTATCAATGGCTACATTTCTGGTAAATACAAACCACCCTCTTCGATGCGTGTAAATATTCAGCTCCAAAAAGTAAAGGCAACTGCAAATTGCAGACAGATTCTTTCATTTTATGAAGGGCATCATACAAATGCACTGAAGGTAAGTAAGAAAGTAACACAGCAGATAGCACTTGCACATAAAAACTGTTCACGACTGGCAAAGTAAACTGCAGGGGGGAATTATATGACAAACATCAATAAACTTACCAATAAAATGCAGCTACACAGAGGCAAAATATGAGAGTGGTATTATTGTATTTAATGTAAACTATACAATGTGCTAATAAGAACGTCCAAAAACGTTTTCAAATGCATACTGCTAAATGTTTAGCAAACATAAAAATATATTTTGATAAAATGTGCTTCGATCTGAAGACCCACCTGAAAATTTCTTCGTATTTTCTCCGAGTGCAGCACAGAGCTGAATCATACAATGAAGTGCCCTTGGACTCAAAAATCGACTCACACACTTATACGCACATATAAAGGCATGCAAATTTGTATCAAAAAGTTGTTAAACCTTCATAAAACGCGGCAGATGAAAAGGTTTTTTCGGGTGGGGCTGAGGCTGCGTTGAAAGAAAGAAAAGGAACTCGTAACTTTGTGTTGTGGCCGCCAAGGCTGTTTCTGTGGGCGTATAAATACGTACATATGTGGGAAACACGGACCAGGGAGCGAGCATAATTATGCAAACTAATTAAAATACTCATACGACGCGTTCAACTTGCGCTTCTGTTACTGCCAGCGCCGCTGCGTGCTCCTTGGCGCCCATTTTTAATTAACAGTAAGCGTCCCAGCCAGGACGGCAGCTGAATAAAAACGCAGGGCCGCCTGCTGAGGGGCAAACAAAAATGAAAGACACTCACTTCCGCTTGACATGACGTGGAATGCTCGGCACATGCATTTGACTCCGCTCAATGGCGGCCCGTCAATGTGTGTGCTGGTGTGTGCGGTGCGCAAATACAAAGCCAGACCGCAAAAACACAAATATAGTTGCATATTTCTGAGCACCTACGAACAAAATGTCAGCAGAGATAGCATCAGAAATAGCACCGGATAAACTCGCTGTTCGAGTCTCGATTGAGCGTTACTCTGCACTCAGGTCACGCCTTTCATTACAATGAGTACTATACCTTTGAATTAAAAGTGAAAATATAGTTTAAATTAAAATCATGTATTCAAAATCAAACCTATTTTTTGCAAGGGTGAACACTAAGGTTATTAACTTATTTATCTTAATTATAAGCATCTTTGAACTGATTCTATTTTAATTTTGGTCCTTCGAGCCGGATGATAAATTGTTACTTCTGTTACCATTTATTTATTTATTTATTTATTTTACTGAAGAAACTCAATCGTCTTGATTTCACTATATAGAAACTTTTGAATATTTGATTCGAACAAAGATAATGAGCATTTCATTTTTGTTGAAAGACAAGTCTGGAAGTTGGTTTGGATCTCTTCCTCTAAGAGCCCTTCATCAAAGTACATGGTTTCTTAAAATTATATTTTGAATTTATTTTGCACGACTATAAAACTTTGTGTTTACGTTTATATTAAAACATTACATTTTGTAAGGTGTTTTAGGTACTATTCTTATTTTATGAATCACAAAAATATTCGTATTAATCATACAATGTTCCTGATATAGGACACAGCCTGAAAGCCTTAAGTTCATACCCTTTTTTTGATTAACAAACAGTAGCTAGGTTTTCAGTACAAGTTTGCGGTTGCGAATACGCTTTTTACACCTGCAAAAAAAACACATGCTGATAATATTGCTAATTTGCTTAGACTTTCCTTACGCCCTAGAAGTTGACTGCTTATATTTTAGTCAACGCCAAAGTCTAGAAGCAATTTGAGTGAACCATTCGAGCCACTTTCTGGCAGTGCATCATTGGCATGATTTCCCTCAAGCCTGGCAGGCCTCAAAAAGTCAGCAACACGTTGCCTCTAATGATATGACTAACGTTGACAGCCCCATTCGCACACTCGCCTGTGTACGTTCTGTTTGGGGAATAAATTGTTAATTATTATTTGAAAAGAGTTACAGCAGAGCAGGCCGCAATCCTGCCGCCGATGAGGATGATGCGGATGCTGACGATGGCGCTGCAATGCTGGGGCGGCGGCGGCGGCGTCGAGCCTTTTGTCAGGACCTGCATCCTGCATGACAGGTTTTTGTGGTTGGCTTGGCTTGCAGTTTTAGTTTTGGGCCCGCGATTCTCCCAGCGGGCGTGGTTTGGCATGGTCGCCTGTGTTCGGGACGCGGCTCTCGGGTCTCGGGGCCGCTGCATGCACATTTGAATCTGCATTTGGCTGCTGCTTTTGGATGAGGCATCTAAATTAACATTCGCGCTCCTTCGCCCTCGGTGCCTGTGTGGGTGAGAGCCAGAGGCACACGCAGGCTCCTATCAAGGGGAGCCCACAGGATTCCATTGAATGGCAGCCCACGACGGACGGAGAGATATGTGAAAGGCTATCCTTGGGCACAGAAACAATGCCTAAAGCTGGCAAATACTAATTAATTAGGTAGCGATATTGTTATTTGTAGTGTGATATTTTCAACTGTCAATGTGTGGCTTAGACTTTAACAAAAATGCATAGAGGGGGCTTCGAAGGCAAGTGCCTACGCCCCTGGTCTAGATTAATGTGTGGCCCCAATTCTTATGCGTGTGCTCATTTCGAATGCGCATTACAACGGCAACAAGAACATCTGAAACAGTATTTTTCCCGCTGCCGCCGTTTGGCATGTCAATTGAAATGCAGCCAAGGGGGGAGCTTTTCAAGCCAAACACACCCGAGCACCCGCACAACAACATGCGGGTTGGGCGGGGAGTGCAAATTAAAAAGTGAAAAATTGCATATGTGGCGTATGTGTAATATTTTTATTTCACTTGGCTTCTAATTAGGCAAGTCAGCTGTCAGCGCTCCCTTTCTCCCGCTTTGACATTTGCATTTCGCTCTTAACTAATTTGCTGCCGGCAGGCGGAGCTGATTAATGCGCTCCGTGCATTTGGGCCAAGCAATGACAATGACAGCCCTCACATGGCGCGAAAGTGGCACAAGAAGATTGCAAATATTAGGCCAAATATTAGACCCAAGAAATGAGGTTACTCAATGTGGCACAAGAGTGCGGACCACAACATGGAAAGTCTTGTGGGTTCGTATTAAACTAACAAAAGCTAGTGCAACATTTCCAAAGTAATAACAAAGTAAAGGTTTCTATACTTCTTTCCATCTAATCCTAATTGAAGAATTCACCTTGCAACCGCATTTCGCCATTTCAATTTTACTAAACTTACTTTACACATCGAAAAAATCGATCTGAATTCAATTTGCTTGATTGAAGAGGTGGCTTAGATCAAACGAACTAAATGCGAGCCACGTACCTTCACCGTCCGCCGGTCTCACAATCAAATAAAACGGTCGAGCAATAATTGCGCGTGTCGTTTGCTATCCAAAATCGAAAATGCCATCGTGTGTGAGCGCATCCTACCTGTTTCACATGCGGAATAAGCTGAAATAGCTTCCCGCTAATGTGGCTCACCCATTGCCATTTATTCAGGCCCACGATTCCCTGCCACATTAATGCCATTTGATCTCCGTTTAAGGGGGAAGCTTCGGTGATAGAGAAGCTGACAAATATGTTTTCCATGCATGGCATGGCCAAAGCCATAAACTAAATTTTAAAAGATGAACGCTTTTTTGGTACAATTTACTGGTAAGAAAATTTATTTTGTCAAAGAAAATATTCGTTTCTCTTTACAATATTAATTTAGGCCTTCAAAACAAGACTCATGAAACCTTTATGTTCCTTTTGTTTCTTTGCCTGCAAGGTGTAAGCTTCATTTAGATACTTGACACCCAACAGGTGAGTTTCCCTGGCTCAAAAAAGTGCTCTGGGGCAAATACACAAACATTGAATATAAATCCGCTAAAATATCAATTGCGAGAACTTTGAGAGTAAGTTTAGGAATATCAGCTAGGAGCTATCCTTGGAGCGGGATATGGCTTACAAAAGCATAAAGAAATGTTGAAAATAATAATTAATCGAACAGCCTCACATTGCGTAAGAAATGATTTCTCTATAAGTTAAAAATGACTTAAAATGTTGCAGTCATCCGTCATCTAGTAATATAATTACATTTTATTTTTCTAACACATTATTTTGCCTATTTTTTAAGGAACTTTATATTCATAACATAAAGGAAGTGACATTTGAAGTCGCTGTGAGAACTCCAACGCTTATTTTATCTGCGTTTTTATTGCCACAGCCGGCTTTATTATTGCCGTTTAGCGATTTTTTATGGCCGGGACTTTGGCTCTGTAGACCTTCGCATGCGCTTTTTATTGGGCTGCATATCGTGGCCAGTGGACGAATCGGAGCTCTGGGACGTGAGCTGCTCGAAATATCGATGTATTTCGTTTACGATTGAAGTATATTATTTTAAAAGAAAAAAAAAACAAATTATAATAAAACCTAATTTTAATTTAAATTGATCGAAATTAAAAATACATCAATTTGCGTACTTTGAAACAACAATATATTTTGTTATTGTTCCCGACTATATTTCAATTTGGCATGATGATTATTTTGGCATGAGTTGAACTGAATTTAATAAATGTATACATTTTCTGAAAGCATATTTATCAAAAATATTACGAATACGATATTTTGAAGTCTGACTCTGACATCCCTAGATCTGGCAGAGGTCATTTATTGGGGTCTGCTAGCTTTTTGAAAGCCATAAAAATCGAATGGCGTCGGCGTCGGCGGTGGCATTGCAAAAGCAATCGATTTGCTAAATTGCAGTGCAAAGTACACAAAGGCAGTCGCACTGCGGGACGGAAAAGAGGCGGGAAAAGGACGCTGAATGAGCTGGGGAGCGTGGCAGCCACACGTCCTGTCATTTGTACGAATGTCCTGCTGGTCCTGCGGTCCGCAGGTTCCGGCGGTCGCACTCGGCGGTTGTACGCACCAGCAATTGGCCAAATAGCTTCGTCTTGCTACCTCGGGGAAATTTTTTATAAATATTTAAATTTGCGTTAATTAACCAAAATAGAAAGGAGAGCCGG
This sequence comes from Drosophila nikananu, assembly GCA_008042635.1. NCBI lineage: Eukaryota > Metazoa > Arthropoda > Insecta > Diptera > Drosophilidae > Drosophila > Drosophila nikananu. The sequence continues at coordinate 72,190 of VNJV01006979.1, forward strand.
CGGGCGCGGAGTGCAGCCGGCGAGATGCAGTTCGGAAAATTCTTGGACTTGCCGAAAACTTTTAATTGCACTTTGTTTGGGTATTGCATAGGAAACTTATCATTAAAATAGTTGTTAAGCTTGTTTAGTTGCCCCAGAAAAGGCAGCATACTTTCTGCCGCTTCTGAAAATTTTCTGGATAAATAGTTGCCTCTGGTGGGCGGATAATTTCGGATGGTAATGAAGGTGAGGAACTTTGTCCAGAGATAAGTTCGGAAAAGGCTTTAAACGTGTTTGAAACTTGACTTTATGAAGATCTGTCAGTGTTCGGGTGGCTCAGGATTCGTCTCAGATATTTATTTTTAAACCTTAAAATAATTTACAATTAAACAAGTAAGAAAGATGAATTGTTGCACGCTTATAATACATATTTATTTTAATTGAAAGCCCCAGAAAAACTTGATAAAGGGGTGACCCAACTAGTTACTTAACAAAATAAATTTAATATTGTGTATGTTAAATACCAGGCAACTCTTAGTGTCCCGTTTCAAACGCCAAAAGTATGAGAAACCAGCATGAAGTATTTATCGGGTGCATTAAAGAAAAACCCTGAACTACTTTCCCCAACTATGGGCATATTTCAAAAGATTTCACTTTTCATTACTTCGCTCGGACTCGAGTCGGCCCTTTGACATTCCACTTTTCCAGGCCAACAGCTGTCAGATTCATGCCAGTCCTCCGCTCCTCCTATCAGCATATTTCCCGGCTCATCCGACCACAAAAACCATCTCATTTAGCCATGAAAATCCTTGCTGCCAGCAGCAGGAGCAGCAACAATCACCAGAAGGTAGTGGCAAGAAAAAGGAAGCACGAGGACCTGAGCCGTATCCTTTTCATTTTGAAGCCACCACAAAGCACATTTCGCTTTCATTCCATTTTAGGAATTCTGAAAGGAGAAACGAAATGAAAATGATGAAACTGCAACTAATTCCTGACGGCTTATGGTTATTATGAGCCTCCATCGTGGGCTAGGCTCCAGTTATAATTCTCGTTTCCACCTTTTTATTCTCCGTTCTTCGTTTTTATATTTGCGACCGAACAGACATTAAATGGAAAGCGACCGCAGCGGAGATTAACCTTCAACTGGGACCGTCGCCTTGAGCTTATTTAATTTTTAGCGCTGAGCCCCAAAATCTGGTCGGGACCGAAGGGCTGAAATCTCGGGCAAAGGTGGAAGTGAAAGTGGTGGCGGAAAGGCTTGGGACATGCTCCCGGGCGGGCTTTAGTGGAAATTTAATTAGTTGCAGGGGCTCAACAGGTGGCTGGGGGAGACATAAGCCCGAGTTCGCCGCACGAAAGACCCGTTCAAACTGCATAAATCACCATTCAAATTAGAAATTAGTCCTCACACACTCGAGCCACACTTCTAGACAGACCCGGAGCACTTGAGCCGCAATCCCCAGTTTCCAGCCTCCAACCTCTAGCCTCCAGCTCCCAGAATCCCCAATCCCGAGCTGATCTCTCATCGCTCCACTCAACCACTCGTCGGCACACTCATTATTGGGCTCAAGTGCAAATTAGTGTGTTTGCTAGTGGGTTATTAAGTCCCTTCCCGGAACTCCATCCCATCTCTAGCTCCAGCTCCGGCCCTGGCTCCAACTTGGCCTATTGTTATGCTAACTAAATGAGTTTTCTGCCGCTGCCATCCATATACGGCTCTGTCTGCCCTGCTCTGTGCCTGCAGTAAAACTTTAGTGTACAAATTTCATTTCATTGTTTTTCGAGTGCGAAACAACAATCGGAATAAGTGTTAAGGGTCTCAACGTCATCCCCTGCCGCTGGATAGATAGTTTTTTGTTGTTTTGCTTTTCGGGCGAGGCAGAGGCAGAAAAGTTTTGCAATTAACATGAGCCGAAAGCAAGCGAAAAAATAATCACCGGAACAGCCTAAGAGGCTCAAAGGAAGCGAAAAAATATGCGCTGCTACCACAATTACCACGTGCCAATGCCTCGGGCCTCAGCCCGAGTCCTCGACGCCCAACCCCCACCCGAACCTCAATCATAAAAAATTAATTAAAAACAATTAAAGCGGCTGGGGAGTACGAAACACAGATAATAATGAGTGGCATAGGGAGTTTGCATAAAATCACCTTAATTACGTTTTCTGCATCCTCCGCGCCGAACAAAGAAAGCTAAACAATATGCAAAGCGGCAAACCAAAGCGCGTCATCATAAAAATTCAATCAGGCCGCAGAAGCAAATGGCAGGAAGCCCTGAACCCGAAAAAACAGAAACCGAAGAAACAAAAAACACCCAACAGCGAAAAAATCTCGCGCCCAAAATGACATTAATTTACACATCAGCGAAGCGCGTAAGAGGAAGCTGAAAGGGGTGGCGAAAGGGGCCGCGAGAGATGCTGGGAAGGGCACCAAGCGGAAACAGGAAGTTGCACAACAGCCCGGCGACAAGGAAGATGGCGGTTGGGATCCCGCGACCAGATGACAAAGCGGCAATAAAAAACAATCAGAACGGAGCAATGGGAAGGTCCGAAAGAAAAACAATTTGTTAAGTATCCGAGACCCAGAAATATGGGCTCAGACTGTTGACAGTGTCGTAAAATGCGTTTATTTATTGTGGCCAGAACATAGAACTACTTTCATACCACCATATAGTTGTTCTTGGGCTTAGACTACTTTATACTAAATAATTGCAGTTGTATTGGTCTTAGGAGACTACACAATGACTTAAATAACCGGTCCTGGTGATCATTTTTCTAAATCTTATAAGTTAGAAAAGCGTTAAACGTGCCATATAATTGATTCAAGTAAGTAAAGATTTCGCTAAAATATTTATCGGGATTCAAATGGAAATGAAACTTGTTAGACTTTGCTCAAGACTGTAAATCAAAATTATTGTAACTCTTGATGGGTATAAGAAATGAAGTGAGTCTTTTTAAGTCAGAGCTAAATTTTATTACATTCTATATTAATAAAGCTATACTAACGCTGCCAGGCGCTCAAAAGGCTGCTCTACTCATTTATCTCAGTTCTGATTTAGGCGTTAACGATAAGCTGCATTATTCGTATATCTTGTTAAAGGTAAATAAATATAAGTACGCACATACTTATCTCTTTATTCCACTTGCCAAAGCCAGAGATCAGCTAAAATCAAATAATACTAACTGTTAGTAAACTAAACTAACTTAGTTTAAATAGGCTTAGCATAGTTTTTGTGTCGTTATCGATACACATGGTAGGCTGGTCGTTTTACAACAAGGTTTGTTTAGTCTTTAATGAAGCAGCACCTGACAATATTAAAAGTACATAAATATTATAAAACATGTCATCCAACGAGGGCCGAGACGGGAGCCTAACCGATTTATTTGGGAACCTACAGCTCAGCGACACGGAACGCTCAGTGGCACAGCAAGAAGATGGAATGGAAACTGCAAGGTAATCAAAGTCTATGAAGTCTATCTTAAAACGCTCATAGTTTTCCATCAGCGACGATGACAGCCAATCTAATAAACTTATGCAAGAGATGATTGTCTCCTCGTCCAGCCCCAAGATTGTCATCAGCAGCGGTCGAGCGGTGCGAATGCGCCTGGAAAAGAAGTTTGCCGACGATGAGGACTACCAGTTGAACGCCAGTGACGAAAGTAACCAGACCAGCAAAAGCACTGGCAGCTCCTCTATGCAGCCTACACTAATCTACCTTGACCTAGCGCCAGCAGTGGTCCACCATTAAGCTGGAACCATTTGAAAGTGTAGTTTTGGACGACGATGCCAATCTTAAGACCAAGATTCACAAGTTCCTGGGCCTAATACCGCGTCGTCGCAAGCTGTACAATCCCGAGGACCACCTGCAGCCGGATGAGCCGCCCCACAGGGAGGCGGCACCTTCTCGTCTTCGGTTAGAGACCGAGACGGCCGAGACTTCATCAAGATGATCGATCTGACAGATCTGCCCAGCGAGAAGTGGCGGGCAAACAACTGTCGCCGACACAAGGGCTGCATCGCCTGCCTGGAGAAGCATCCGCTCTTGTACAGCTTCATAGATTCGCTTAACCCCGCAACCTCGATCAAATGGTGACATCCTCAGGCGTTGACCTATCGCGAAACCGATTTCGAGAGCTGCAAGCAGGCGCTGGCCACGCTTCTGTTGAACATATTTAACCACGCCGTTTTTCACTGCGCCCTGCAGCTGGAAATGGTATGGATGCGCAGTCTGGGAAAGCCTTGTCGCTGTGAAATGACCATTGACTCGTCTGGTCAGCGCTCGGCCCACCTACTCTTGTGGAAGCGTATTAACAATCCGGACATGCTGATCAAGCCCCTCCTCCACGAAATGTGCCATGCGGCCGCCTTTGTCTTTAATCGCGAGACGGGACATGGCGAGGCCTGTCGCCAGTGGGCCTACCAGGCGAATCAGCAGCTGGAAGACCTGACGCTAATAGACACCTGTGATGCCCGCTTCAAGTACGTGTGCTCCATGTGCGGTCGCGGGTCTTACGGCCTCATGGACTTCGCTGCGGACACGGAGATGCTTCGCTGTCACTACTGCCAATTCGAGATGATCGTGGAGCCGTGGAACTGCGTATACGACGGCATCCGCCCGGACACAAGAATGACTGCGTTCAAGAATTTTATTTTCGATAATTACCAGCAGCTGACAGAGCAGGAGGGGGGCACGTGGCACAGCACCAAGATGCGTTGCCTGAACCAAATGTATCTGAAGATGAATGTGACTAATCCAAACTCGATTGCCCTTCCCAATAGCTGCTCCCACAACAAATGATAGGAATTTATAAATGATAATGATATTGAGAAATGCCACATTTATATCAGAGGTTCAAAGCGAATAAGTTAAAAATATCTCTGAATTGAAATAGTAGCTTGACCACAAAATAAAATTAGTTGAACACCTACGGTTAAGCCCTTAAGTCAAATAACATTGTCACCCGCTCTAAGGACACACTGTTTAGGTGAAGTGAAGGTTAAAATTAGGACTCTTGTTATCTCGGAACACACAGTCTGCAACCAAATGCCAAGACAACTATACATTCATCAACGTTCACGTAAGTACAACCAAGAGCTTCAGGGGTCCATCACGTGTGCCTGGGAATATGCATAATTGCATTTTATAATCCCTTAGATTGTTATTACTGCGGATTTGTGTGGTAAGCAGCAGCTCCCGCCTGCAGCCTGCAAGTTCGAAAATCCCCAAATTGTCAACTGAAGCGTCTTTGCTTTGTTTCAGGATACTCCCGGGCCTTGGTCCAGAATATCTAATTGACACAGACCAGAAGCAGTTCCATACTCTTTATCAGCTCGGTGACAGCCTGTTGTCAGTGAAAACAAATTGTCCTCTCGGATGGCTCTTGAGCCACGACAATTAATCACAGCATTAATAACATTTTCTCCAGCTGAAGCTGAAGCAGGAGAAAAGCCTGCAAAATCTCTCCAAATTAATGCAAAGTTGTATGAAATTAAATGCCGTTTATGAATACTAGGCGTATACGCAATGCCGAAAATTAAACATACGCTATACGACAGCAAAAGGATTGTGGGGCCCCAGCTTAAAGCGGAAGTTAATTGTTATTCAGAAAACATAATACGAAGAGCGGAGCCTGGAAAGAGGGACCCTCTGGGCGTCGGCTGCCAAGTCCTGCCCAAGATGATGCAGAGCGTAGCAAAAACTTTAATATTTAAATATGAAAAACTATTTATGTAAGACGCATAAACAAAGCAAGCAGACGCACACAGCTCTGGTCAAACACAAGCAAAGGCAAACACCAAATGTAAATTATGAAATAGGCACTACGAGGATGATGGGCTTGCAAATGCTCTAAAAATTATTATAAATAAGGGAGTTACAAGCACCTTAATTTTGGTGAAATTTTTGTTTAAATAAAAGTCGAAAGAACTAAATTTTGTATTCAATTAAATTATTAAGCTTTAGATAAAAGATTTGTAGGCAAGTTTTGTTTCTTAAACAGAGTACCCCTTGATGCCCTATCCCTATGCCAAGCCAGACCCATAGCTTTCCTTTCTCCGCCTTCCCCCCTTTGGTGCTCCCTTCAGTGCAGACGAATGCAAAATTTGGCTTCCGCAGGCTGCAATGAGGATGGCCTCGTCCTTTCAGCAGGGTCGCATCTTTTTGGTGGCCGCAGCGCGATGCGAAAATTGTAATTTATACATTTTCATCTGCGCCTGTGTGTGCGTGTGACTTCCTGTTGCAAAATGGAGTTTTGTGCATGCGAGCGAGCAGAAGTTTGCACAACTTGTTTATGATTTCTCGTGTCAAATACGATGCAAAAGTGCCTCGCAGAGACGCCCTCTCTGCAGATGCAGTTGAAATAAGTATCTACAAGTTCGGGCCTCTATTTCGCACTAGAGAACTTTGTGATTTACTATCCGGTTGTAAGTGTGTATACGCGGAAGAGTGTGCGTGTGAGCGCCATTTCACATCCTGTAGAGCATGCTTTAAGGCGGCGGAAGTGCAGTTTCTGACGCCATTTTCTGGGGGAAGTTTCAGGAAGGGCTATATGAAAATACCACATTTTACCAACTGTTTATCTTCAATTTCGATTGACAATATCAATTTGTAAGTTTTAAATATGTTGTCCTGTTAAAGTCTCTTTTAAATCGTGATATGTGTCGTGTTTGTCCTTTAAAGCTTGCACACCGGAATACCTTTAAAGTCTAGACACTCATCCATTTAATATGACACCATCGCCATGTTTTTCATCTGGTTAAAGTGTGGATGCTCTTTGCCAGACAGACAGGGCGGCAACTCCAAACCAGAAAGTTTTTACGATTGCTTTTTTGTTTGCATTAAATGCACTTTACGCAGGGAAATCTTTTTATGCGCCTGAGAGCACGCTTCAGTATAATTTGCGGTCATGTTCATTGATCTCCTGGGAAGCATTAAAATTTAATGATTTATACTATGTTGCGCGGAGTCGGGCCCGGAGTCTGCGGAGGGGAGAACGCGCAGCGCCGGGGCCGCGGGGCAAGGGCAAATGAATTTATGTTATGTCTCCGCTGCTATTTCGGTTTAAGGGTTAACATTGCGAAATTAACAACAATTTGACTTATGCGCGGGGAGGAGCCCTCCCACCCGCACACGCACACTCATGTGGGCCGGAGAACAATGTCTGAAGGCTAAAAGTATGCTAAACAGCCAGCAAAAGTCATAACTCAGCCCCGCTGCCAGGATTTGGGGCCAAGGGAACTTGGCGAAAGGTGGAAATGTGGGCTGCAACTATTAATCAGGCTTTAATTGTTTTTGTGTGCGTCGGTCGGTTACATTTGTGGTGCCAGATAGGCCAACACACACACACAGAGCCCCTCGCAGGGATCCTCTCAGTGGGTCTGTGGGCCTCCCCCCAGTGCCGAGCCCCATGCATCATGTGGCCGAAATCTTTTTGTAATCTCTGGCATTTGTCTGGATTTTTCGCAAAGACTTTGAATAGATTTATGCTCCTTTGACAGGCACAAGATGTGAATGCGAATCTCTGTGAGAGCACAAGTCTCGCATGTGAGTATGGGCGAGCTTAAAGTATCTTAAAGATACGCCACTGCCAGCCAAGTAGCCGTGTGGGACATTTATAAGGTTCCAAAGAAGAGAGCCCAGTTTGTGTGTATCCAGAAGATAGATCGAGAACAAGTAGAGAACGAATTGAAAATTACTTGCAACATATTTGCATATTATTTTGCGTTTGATGAACAAATTTTAATTAATATTTTGTTATGTAGATTCTTAGTTTTTTTTAATTTCCAAGCCTTTTAATGATATAGCTACAAAATTGAATTTTTATGAAACTGTTAGCCCAAAATCTTTATGAAGTAAAAGTTCCAGGAGGTTCAATGATGCACCCCGACGCCCACATAATGGTTAAGCAGGCACCTGTAAATTTTCGACCACTTCGTTCTTCAGCTCTGCCTTTTTTCACCTGCTTCGCTGCCGGCTAACCGCCTGCTTCTTTGGTCCTTCGCGCTGTCTCTTATCATCGCCGGGGCATAAATCACGCGTTTAGTTTGCCAAGTGGCCTTTTCGACCGCTTTGCGTTCAACTGTCGTTTTGGCCACTTCCACGCCGTGCCCGGCAGGCGACCGGCGAGGGCGAACCAACATATTTAGAATATATGGCAACACTTTGGCAACAGCGACACAACCCTTGACCACAGCAAGTGCGGAATGTAAAAAATAAAGCCCGGCCCGAACAGAACAAAGGGAGTCCGAAAACACAGACGATTGCGCAACCACAGCGCAAAACCACTCCAAGTTTCGCACACACAAGCACACACACAGCCGGGTCCTGGGAGGAGTGTAGTTGTAGTTCGGTCCTGTGTTGTCACGGCCAGTGTTGCCAGCGACCAGGACACAACAATGGCGAACAACAGGCCCTGCTGGCTGGCCACACAAACTTGTAACGTAAATTTTGTATAAGCCCTCGCCAACACACACCCTCGACCAGCTTCGGCATTTGGCATTAAGATCTGTGCAATGATATTTTTCAAGCGGCTGCGGAAAGCATATTTATGTAATTTTAAAGTTATTTATTGAAAGTATATGAGAGTATAATGCTTGGAAGGTAGAAACTGAAATCATTGATGGGATATACAATTATTTTAATTTTATTTATTTAATTGTTTGGATGAAGCAATACCTTGAATTTATCATAGCTGAACTCCCATGGTTTTTAAGAACCATCAATTAATATTCAAAAAATAAATGTTCGCTCTTTCTTCTACATTTTACTATTTAAATATTCCCTACATTATTTATGTAAAACCAGTTAAAGCTTTATTCTTTATTTTGTTACTGCCTAATCAGCCAAGCGTTAAGTCTGACTGCCAAAAAATATATTCCTGTGTGCAGCCAATTGTACAATTGTCTCGATTTCTGTTTGTCTGCCAAAATGTCGAACTATGGACGGCCTTCATGTTTACATTAGTATTATTGTTTATCAAACAATAACAGGAATGGCAAGAACAACCATAATAGAGAAGTTGTTAAATCGAAAAGACATAAAAGTATCATTAAACTTTCGTGTCTGGCAATTGGTTTGGTTTGCTTGGGGTTTGGCTGGAATTTGGCTGCTGTTTTTACGATTTTATTCAACGTTTTTATCTGCTGTTTTTCGGGTTGGCAGACAGAAATTCACAATCTCATATATTTTGGTTAGTTGCCTGTTTGCCAAAAATCTCTGCCTGTCTGTCTGCCGCTCTGATTATTTATGCACAGAAAACAAATACGATGTGCCGACAGAAAGGACAACCAAGTCAACTCATGAGCCTCTCCTTGCCGGGGCTTCAATTGTTTTCACTTTTCTGCTTCGATTTTTGCCATCAAATATGTATTGATATTTGTTGATGGATTATACGAGTTATGCTGACAGAATCTGTTGATTGAATAAAGTCCCATTCCCTGAAATATTTATTTAAAAACAAAGCATCGGCTCCAAATTGAATTCATTACCAAAAAATTCGGCAAACTCGAGTCTTCTAAGCCTTCACTTTACTTAACAACACACATGTTCGGGAGAACATGACACGCCTCCTTGCTGCAAGGATTCAGCTCATTACTTTTTCGACTTCAAAATATGCAAACAAGGCAAAACACGCCGCACAGGAGTTCGAACTAGTCCGTCCAGACAGCAGAAAACACAATGGAGCCCAAATAGACTTCGCTGCAATGGAGCGTTTAATACTCTTCTGGACCAGCAAATAAGCCGCAAGATGTGTTTGTCCCGAAAGCGTCGGAAGAGAGCTTATCATTAATTATTTATGGGAACAAAACGCCTGTTTAATCTCGACAAGCCTCGCAGAAAATCGATTGGCTTATCTCCAATGTCGCATTAGACGAATATGTACTTGCACGGCCATGGCATCCCGATTAAGTCTAGAGTACCTGCAAGCATTTAAGGATAAGCCGTAAATATATTCACAAGGGGTTAGGTGGTTGGCAGTTGGGGGCGTCGTGAGACCGGCGAAACAATGGAGCTCATCAGCAGGAACAGGAAAGCATTGAAAATTGGAAAATCCTTTCAATGCTGTGCGAAAAATACGAGATTCAATGGAAAAATGTTTTCAGCACAAGTGCCCATCACACACGCACAAGCACTAGGAATGGGTGTCAATGGAATCCTTGATTTAACCCATGAACCAATATGCTGACTGGGATTTAACCGCACCGCAAGTCAAAGTCGTTATAGAGGTGGAAAAACAATGTGGAAAAATAATGTATCGATCAGCCTTCCTGCTTCTTTTACCATTCATTTCTTAATACAACACGGTATTGTCAACGTAACACATCCGTCCAGCTTTACTAACGAATAACCGGCTCTCCGTCCAGTTTCTTGAGGTTGGGCAGACGGCGGATTGCCTCGGCGGCAAAGGCAGTCGGCTCCATGTTCTCGCTAAGGATATTGCCGACAAAGCTGATGTCGGAGAGGTTCGGGGGAATTCCCATGCGCCCGAACTCCGCCCAGTCCTTGATCACGTTGTGCGAAATATAGAACACCTTCAAGGCCTTCATTGCCTCCAGGGGCTTGATCTTCTCGATGTTGTTGTAGCTGACCCACAGCTCCTCCAGGGTCTCGGCCAGCGGCTCGATGCCGTTGAGCGTTTTCAGGTTGTTGCGTGCCAGGCTCAGGACGCGCAGGTTCTTCATCCCGGAGATGCCGGTAATTTTCTCAATCATGTTCGAGGAGAGGCTCAACTTCTGGCACTCGGTCAGGCTGTTTAGGATCGGATCCATCTTCTCGATGGGCGGGTACTGGAACTGCAGGCCAATCTCAGTGGCCGTTGCGACTGGCTGCTTGTTGCGATCCTCCCACTTGGCCAGGGCATCCTTAATGCTAGTGGGCTTCGACATCCTAGTGTCGATCGATGTTTCCCCCTTTCTGCGCTTATGAGATGGAAATAAAAATATTGTTGTTAAGCTGAATGTGAAACTCCCTGTCACCTTAGGTTGTAATTGCAAGGTCTCCTTTGTAACTGGTTTGTTTTTTGAGCTTTTAAGGTGAAAGAAATTTAGGGATCGAAGCAGCAAAGAACATGTTTAAAATATTATAGGATATCAAGTTCTTTAAAAACCCCCAGAATACTAGGTGGCCAATTTAGCAATACATATTTAAAATATGAAATCACGATATAACATTGCAGACTCTAATAATCTGAATCTACA
>VNJV01006981.1:0-14952 GCA_008042635.1 Drosophila nikananu
TGTGCGTCAGGGCGTATGAGCCATCCCCAGTTCTGTCCAGTGCCACCACCTTGGCGTCATACCAGTTAAGAGACTCCTTGTAGTACTCCAGTGTGTCCAACAAGTCCGCGTCGTCGATGATGAGCTCCGTGAAGACTTTGACGTCATACATTTTGGAGAGGTTAAAGGTCATTGAGGAGAGATCATAGTGCTTGCCGTAGATGAAAGCGCCGGAGAAGGCGCAAAGGGCAGCCATTAGAATGGTCAGCAACACCAGGAGCAGGATGGCCCAATGTTTAAGGTCAACAATCTGTCGCATGTAAAATACCGCCCTACAAAGAGTTCGAAAAATATAGAATAGGAACCCATACTAATATGTAGGGACTGGGACGTATATCGAACCAATATCGATAACAAAGTTAATGTCGAAAAAATCGTAAAGCTTAATTTATCGAAATTCGAAGTATAAATATAAAAACAAATATTATCAATTAAAATATCAAATAATATTTTCATTCCCTTGCAGGGTAAAATAATTTTAGTCTGAAGTTTGCAACGCAGTGAAGGAGACAGTTCCGACCCCATAAAGTACATACTATATGTATAAATAAAGAATTGGACGACTATATTATTTAGCTGCCAAAGAACCGATCGAAAAAAAAACGATTAATTTACCGTTTCATTACATTTAGATTTGTAAATTTTATTAGTCTAGAATTTTGACATAAGACTTAACTTTATGGCAAAATATATCTCAGATCTATCAGAATCAGCCGAGTATAAGTCGAGACAGTAAAAGACAAGTCCAGATTTCTGTTGTCGGAATATTAAATTCTGATTCGGCGAGCTGCCTTTGAAGCGAAAGTTTTGTTCCGATTATTATCGATGATTAATGATTACTAGGCAAAGGTAAAACTAACGATTAACATATCGTCAATTTTATCAAATATTATCTTTTATCTATTATCGATATTTTCCACTTCCCTCTAATGAGGAATCCGCAAGTCCTCACATATACTTTAATATTTTCCAAGAGACCTGCTATCGATGACTTACCTGACATTCAGACGCCATAGTCCGAATCCACCTACCCGCTTACTAGACTCGGCCTCGGCCAAGGTCTCAAAATACTTGTCGATCAGGAAATTTGGATTGTCCGCAAAGCCCAGTGTTCCGCCCATATGGTCCTGTTCATCGCATCCGAAGCGTAAAAAGATCTCCTCCGCGGAGGTGTCCCGGACACGGAAACTGACCACATCCAGGCGCTCCATGTTCTGCTCCAGATCGTCGAATAACATTGGGAACTGATCCTCATCCTTGTTCTCCAAAACGAAGTTAATCTTAAAGCCGATGTTGGACTCGATGGTCAGGTTAGGCAAATGGCTGCTCACCAGGTCAATCAGCTCTGCAATTTTGCAGTTCATGCCCTTCGCACAAATCTATAGATACATGGGCAGAGATATTATCTGGAAAAGCCTAATCAGGTAGCCAAGAAAGCGATCTCACCAATCGAAAGCCATGTCCGTACATATTCCTCAGAAAAGGCTTTGTGCCGGTACACTTCAGTTCACCGTTCGACATAATTGCCAATCGATCGGCAATGGCCTCGGCGAGCGTCGTCGTATTGACCACGATAATAATGGTGCGGTTCGACTTCTCCTCATTGATCAGGGCCCAGATCAGTGCCTTTGTGGGGCTGTCCAGGTCCGAGTATATGTCGTCTATCAGGATAATGCTGCTGTTGCCCACAAAGGCACAACAAATGCTGACCAGCACCAACTGGCGGGGCATGAGTTTGTGCAGTCGCTTGTCCTTCAGATGATCGATTTGCAGGGCATTCATGTAGTAGCCAACATGCCCGTTAATGTCCAGCAGACTATGCATGCCCTTTACCCGGCAAATGAAACGCAAGTGATCGCGGACGGTCAGTTCGGTGATCAGCATTTTGGTATCGAGAGCGAGGCCCAGCTCCATGCAAGCCGCCTTCTTCTCCGTTAGCATATCGTAGTTGGCGATCGTGACACTACCGCGGTTGGGCTCCGTTAGACCGGCCAGAATTTTGAGGAGTGTGCTCTTGCCACAGCCATTGTGACCCATCAGAACGGTCACCTCGTTCTCATACACGTTCCACGTGAACAGATTCAAGGCCGGTCGTTCCTTGACCGCGTAGCGTTTGCACAGCTTCTTAATCTTCAGCTTGAAGCGTCGATTCGACGGCTCAACCTCGTAGATTTTTGTCGAGTTAACGTCAATTTCCCGCACCTGACTGTCGGTGTCTCTGTTCCAATTTTGATACTGGTCCTCGGGAACACTGGCTGCTGCCCTGGCCTCCTCCTTATTAATTCTCTTCGCCGAGCGCTCGCCCACCCGCCATATTTCCATATAGAGGCCGATGCCGCAGTAAATCAAGCAGTTGACCAAAAATATCCAAATGCCAGTGTACACCGGCAGGGCACAGGTGCGATAGTTGTTGTTGTACTTGAAGGTATTATAGCTACTGTGCATGATCGTCTCGCGATCGACAATGCATTCGAAAATGGCGTCTAGGACTACATTGGGGATCAAGTAGGACATGTAGCGGAATGCCCAAGCCGACTGCGACATGTTATTCCACAGCACAAAATTGGGCATATGGAAGGCGACCCACACAATCGTGGCCACTCGAACGGCAGTGTGGGGGTCTGTGAAGAACGATGCCACCATGACCACGTAGGAGGAAGCGACGGCGCAGTAGCAGATTAGCACAAGTAAAACGATGAAAACGGGTGTCTGCGTCAGCACCGCATCGTGTAGGTTCCAGGGCACCTAAGTTATACAATATATAGATATATGAATACGTAAATGCCAAAGTATTATCACCTTCAAAAGGACTGTGGACAACAGGGAGCTGGTTATAAAACAAACCAGACACGTGAGGTACCAAGAAATAAATTGAACCAGATTACCAATGCTCATGTTGACCAAGAACGAGCGCATGTGAGTCTGCTTCTCCTTTACTATTTGCTAATAAAGATAGCAAAAAGAGAGCTATTCGTGCGGTAATTGTATTATATAATAAAATCCTTACCCAAATGAATATCAGGGAGGGAAACAGATAGCCGACCAGGATGAGGAGTGACAGAGCGGTGTCCAGGTCGTACATCAGTGGATCCTCTCTTGACCCAAGGACCGGGAACCGGCGTAGAACGATAGGTGGCACGATCCTATTGCTGATGAGGTTCAGGTAAGACTCGGAGACGTATTTCTGTATAAGGATGAATCCCTCGCGAACATAGCCCACAAATCCGCCCTCATACGGCTGATTGAGGCGCTCCAGGATGACGGTCTGCGGATCGTCCGCGTACAGGGTGTACCAGTTGCTACGGCGAAAGTCACCATCCAGCTGCCTCAGCTCGCTGGGCATGATGATGGAGTAGCTGAAGTGTGGATTAAACTCCATTTCAGTGGCGCTGTGGTATGTCTTCATAAAGCCCTCATTGTCGATGCAGATGCCCGCAAACATGGAGTCGCTTTCAATCTTCTCGCGCAACACATCACAGTCTTTGAAACTGATCAGTTTCATTGGCTCAAAGTTCGGCTGTGCATTAGTCATTATCTCCTGGAAGAGATTGTACCCCTTCGGCGCCCAACCGATGACCAGATTGGGTGTCCACGGATTCCTCACAAAGTTGTGGCTATCGGCCACCTTACGCCCCTTCTCCAGCTTTTCCACCATCTCCAACCAACACCTCTCCAGATCGATGGCTTCGTAGATCTTGTCCGTGCGAATTCTCATCGGAACAAGGAACCTCAGCGCCAATGCGATGCAGATTAACGCCGGTGGGCACAGGAGGATGAACAGCAGCTGCAGCGGATTGCCCACCTGCAGCTTACAGTTCTTCCAGTTCATCAGACAGAACTTCCGGATGTACTGGCGTATGGCCATCGCAGAGGTATTTGATTATTTCTGATTCTATAAAGGATTAACTGGCCCTTGACAGCTTATAATGGGCACCTAGACCACCTAGAAATACAAAATTTACGAAACTCAAAATACAAAATTCAAATTACAAAATTAAGTTGCCAAGTATATTCGAATATATTTCAATAATATAATAATAAATATATTCTAAGCCTTTATAAAATGAATTCTAGAACTGTAACTATTGTAATATTCTAGCAGTGCAACTAAAATGAATAAAGGCTAAATAATTCATTCAATGCATCATAATTTACTATTAATTTAAAGAGGACTTCGCTCTAAGTTAGGCAAAAACTTTTCTCGACATTTCGATTATCGTTTTGCTTAATAAGTAGAACCACGTTTTCTTTGTTGGAGATGTAAATTAAGAGAGGTTAAAAAATTAAAGGATAATATGTAAACATTTTTCAAAATTTTGATATCAATTTTTTATAGTTGAACACAATTTTCCTCTTTGGAATTTTCATCCCTTGGCTGCAAAAAATGTAATCTTTTTTTACTGAAAACATCGGATTGTGATTCCCACATTTCCGCCCGCTTTTCGAGTGGCC
The DNA here is from genome assembly GCA_008042635.1 of Drosophila nikananu. Lineage (NCBI taxonomy): Eukaryota > Metazoa > Arthropoda > Insecta > Diptera > Drosophilidae > Drosophila > Drosophila nikananu. The sequence continues at coordinate 4,492 of VNJV01006981.1, forward strand.
AATTGGCTGGCATTTAGGCATCGCACGCGGCGCCAATTCATCATCGTCCCGATCAGGCTCACCTGTCAGGCGGCTGTGGTGAGGCTGCCCTGTGAAGGGCATGGAAAATCCAGCGAAATTGAACGTGTGTCCGTCTCGTCTGGCCAAATAATTCGCAGTTAATTTCCCGGCAAGCGTGGCGAAACGAGGCGCAAAGCCCGCGCAGCTCTTGGCCCTTTTCGTCGTTTTTATTTGGTGAGAAAACATTTACGCACTAATTTCTGGGCATTGACTGGGCCGGGCACCCCTGCTTCCTGCTCCCAGCTCCTCGCCGTTCCCATTACGCCGGCGACCAAAACCAGTTGCATGCCAATTGGTTTGCAATTTGCCGCGCTTAGCAGGGGGTGTGTGTGTATGAGTGTGCGTGGAGGTGTGGTGAAGGGGTGGTGGCATGAATGGGGGGTGGTGTGGGGTGGCTGGGCGTAAGTGGGAGCAGCGGGGGTTGGCCGCAAACGGCGCACGCATTGCTGTCCGGCGCGTGGCTCAATTACGCGGTTAAATGCATTCAAATTGAGTTGTTTATACTGCGGGCGTGTGCCTGGTCAACTGGGGATCGTTCCGCTTTTGGAGTCAGTACTGTCCTCCTGGCGGTTTTCCTGCCCTTTGAGGGAAGAAAATCCTCAGCCCTAGCAGGTGCCGGCCCTAATCCTTGCAACACTTTCATCGTAAGAAAATTCAGGAAGTAGTATTAAGCCCTTGTTTCTATATCCTTTTAAAGATAAAATACCTATGATATTTATTAAGCTAAAACTGTAGATTATAATAAAACATCAAGTGAATTGGAAAAGATAATATATATGTTTATAATTAAATAAAGAGATAAGTATCACGAATGTCTGCACTTATGAACAAACTCTTCTTTTTGGCACACCTTTGAGGGTATCTGAACCAAAGAACCCGATTCACTGCCTTCCTGAAGGAACGTTGGCGACTGGAGATCTTGTGGTCCTCCTGTCTTGGCATCCGTTTTGACCTTTGGGGTCGGTATGGCGGTGGAATTAAAGCCAGACTCCGGTGACCTAAAAAACTGTGCCCCAATCATGTCCTGCAGAAAGTAATCAAGCTGCCGCAGCGACAGAGCATTGTGTAGAGTCTTCAGTGGTCGAATGGGCGGCACTTTGTGAAGTCAAAAGAATAAAAGGGTTGTCAATATGGAAATAAATAATTATAAATAATAAATATTTAAGAAAATACTCGGAAAAACATTTATACCTGGCAGCTTGACACTGACATCGTGCAGCTCTTGCTGCTCGAGGCTTCGGGAACGCGGCTCACAGACGATTCTCACCGACTGGATATCCGGACTGATCGGTCGAAACTGAGACTGGTACTGGGGCAACTCCCCTTGCTGCAGGGTGACCAGCTGGTCCTTGGCCACATGCGTGGCTTTAGCACTGAACTTGTGCTGGGTCCTATTAGGAATGAATTTTGATATATGAAACATGGGCCGCTGCATCGGACAATTGAAATCTGCTCTGTTAGTCTTTGAAATAATCACTATCCATAAGATTCCGGATTACAAGCTCTCCAAAAATACACACTCACCACAGGTTCCGGGGGCTCCTCCGCTTGCCGGGCGGTATTCGCTTCCTCTGACGCCCTGAGACTTGCACAGTCGCCACTTGAATGAGGCCGAAAGCCGTATCCGGCCGGCAGACTCTTCTGCACGCAGCAATTAACGCCGGGACTGAAGTGGAGCTCGATGTGGAAACGCTCCTCGGATGTGGGGTCCTTGGTGGGATCCTCGTAGAGCATAATGACGATCTGGGACATGTAGTTAAGCTCCGCCACCGTGGAGATGAACTCCATGGCGCGCCGCCATTGCTGGTCGGTGACGACACTGAGCAACTCGCCATAGCGGAGGATCGTGAGCAGCGAGTGGATATGCGACTCGCTGGTGAAGTACAGACGCGTCCGCACATGCCGCTGGGGACTGGCGACGCCGTGACTATAGTGCGGATTCAAGCGATGTATAAACTCATCCGCCACCGCGTCAATGTTGCGCTGCAGATCGGCCCTGATCTTACGCAGCAGCGGCGAACAGATCCCATGGCCAATTGCCAGCTTCTCCTGCCGCGTCAGACCGTATTCCTGCGGCACCACTATATCCGCCAGGTTCTTTGTGTAGACGTACAGCTCCTCCGCCCGATCGTACTGCAGCGTGTGCTGGTTGTGCTGCACATCGTACTTGATGCAGTCGTAAATGTCGGGTATCTTGGAGATGTCGAACAGCTTCGATTTGCTACTAAAGTCCATCTCGATCTTCGCCCAGCGACAGCGCATGAGGTCCCATGTTTCTTCGTGATACAAGATCGCATCTTTGGTCTTGGGATCTTCCTTTTTGATACGGATCACGTGGAGAAGCTCTCTAATGAGCAGAAGGACGTGGCGGCAGCAATCCACTGGATTCTTGACAAAGTCCAGGGCCAGCGCGATAGATCTGTTGTTGCAGGGATTAATCTGCTCGCGATCCACCTGGGTGAACTCGCGATCGTTCTGCATTAGCTCGTACAGGCGATCCTTGGCCCTTCGATTTGGGTTCATTATAAGAAAGCTAAACAACAAGCTTTGAAAGGCCACTCACAGATTCTGACAGTTGTTGGAATCGCCGTCGTTGTCCAACAGTCCATTCGTATTGGCACTCTTCACCATCTGCACGAGAATGGGCGTCAGTTCGCCCTCCAAGGCCAGCAGGCCCTTGGCAAAGGCGGCAGCGGTCATTTGGACACGACCCTCGTCCGAGGCATAGATCTTGAGGTCGTGCCGGAAGGTGGAGTGCAATCGCAAGAGACCCAGTCCCTGGGTGCCCGTATAGTCGGCTCTGCCCTGTCCACGGGGATACATGCACCGAAAGATTTGGCCCAGCTCCTCCGCCTGGACGCGACCCGCCGGCGTTAGTTCGCCGCCCCACTTGAGAATGAGGACGAGCGATGGTTCCGCCGGCAGATCGGTTTCTAGATTGAACCTAGATCCACAGGGCCAGCCCTTCGATTGATTCTTCATCTGTACCTTGCGATTGATGCCCGAAAAGTGGCCGTGCATCTCCAGCACAGACTTCATCTGCTCCAGTTCGACCTCCTTTTCCCAAATTTCGGCACGGGAATTAGTGTGAATCTCGCTGAGCAGGAAGCGGACAATGTCCAGGATCTCCTGCAGCTGCTTCGGCTTCTTGAGCTTGACGTGGTCCAACTTGTAGCCATTGTACTTCTCAAAGACCTCAAAGAATCTGCAAATGGGGGGTAATACAATATTGGTTTTCAGAAATAATAAAGTGAATTCGACTCACTTGGGATGCCGCACTTCCACTTTCATCTTCTGCTTGGGCGTGCGATCGCCATGCCGGATGACGGCCACCACGCAGCGCAGCTCCATCATCTTGCCAAAGATGGTGGGCATTTTGGGTGGATCGTCCAGGCGAAAGGGAACGGACCAGGGGATGTGGTGTGTGGCAGTAAGCTTGCGCAGGATGATATTGCCCAGGATCTTGGCGCAGTCGTCATAGTATTTGTTTGAATTCTTCACAAAGCTAAATCCATTGACATCGCAGACGTAACTCTTGCCGTTGGCCCGCAGGAGGTCGAAGCCGCAGACCGTCTGCTTGAAGGCTAGACACACCTTGCGAGCGATGAGCTTCTCCGCGTGATTGAGGATTACCGGATAGCGGATCTCCTTGCCCTCGCTGTCGCGCTCCACCTTGCCATCGAGCGCCGGACTCTTCCGGCCCTCCGCGTGTGCGTAGTCCGGGCCAACGGTGTACACCTTGACGTCGGTGCCTGAAAGGTACAATGAGGGCAAGCACAAGGGGAGCGAAAATTGAAAAGCACTCACCATCGGTGGCCATGAAGTCCTCATAGATGAAGGAACCCGTCTTGCGCACCCTCGACTCCGGCGAATACACGCTGCTCCGGCTGCCAATCTTGCGGAAAAGCCGCTGACTGCCACCGCCAGCCGAAGTCGGATAGTAAATAAAGATATTGTGATCCTCCGCCGACACGGGCTTCTCCACGAACGGCTTGTTGAAGGTGATCCCATTGACCTCCACATGGTCATCGGACTCGATCAGCTCGCGATCTGTGTGGCGAGAGGCTGGATATTAAGTCAAACCACTTCCCAGCACATTCGCTCACTCCGCGGATCCGCCACGTCGCAATCGAAGACGGCATAGCGCGGAATCTCGATGCCTCCCTTCTCCAGAATGGCATAGACCCGCCTGCGGTCCTGAATATCGTACTGCACATCCAGGTTGTTGAGCAGAAAGGGACTCCGCAGCTTGGCATACTGGACGGCCTTCTCCAGCGGGAAGCCCTTCGAGTGGAACGAGATCAGGCAGTCGCAGGTGGGCCAATTTTGGACGGGCTCCTGCAGGATCACATTTTCCTCGAAAGTCACCAGCTTAATGAACGCGAATTCGCCGAGCCGCGTTAATATCTCCTTCATGGGCCTTGACTGTGCCTTCTTGGCCATGGCACAGATCCCGACAACCACATGCTTAACTTTACTGGACCTCTCAAGGTCCTTGCCATCATTGCTGTCCCCGAAATCACTGTTGCTCTTCAAAAGGTAGGGGAAAAAATGCGTATGAAGGTTGCTTTTGTGGCGCGACTGTGATGTCTTCAGCATTGTGGATCTGCAAAGGAATTCAAAGGCGTGGAAGCTGACAGGCTGCAGCTGCAACAGTTTGGGTGCTTATTTTATATTTTGATTTTGTCACATATTTTAAAAAGTGATCTCTGTTGGGAAAGTTGTTAATTGTGTCTTAAAGTTGTTTCTTGGAAGACAATAAATATTTGAACATGTATAAATATCTCTTATATTCCTATTTCAGTTTCATTTTAAAGGGTTATCTGTTTAAACATAAAATGTTAGCTACTTTTGGTAATCGAGAGCTGGCACCACTGCTGGTTCTCTGTATACTTATGGGAACGCCGCTGGCAAATCAGTTGCAGTTGTTGTTGTTCCCATTGTTCGGGCCGCAAAATGCCACGCGGCCAAGAGCATTGTTCACGAGGATTGGCGGCAAGTGGCGCGGATTGGGCATGGCCGTCACCCTTTAACCCATCTTTGTCAGCTGCAAACATAAAACTATCAGCGGACGAGTGGCCAGGAGTTGCCACCGAGCTGGTTGATTATTTATGTCACTGCTACCCTTTAGCCGTGCTTTCTTGCCAAATCCGCTTAAGTGTGACATTACAGGCAAATGCAAACAAAGCCGGCACATAATTAAAGAAGAGAGACAGCTTCTCTTTGTACCGGACCAAGAAAAGCATTTAGACACTGAAGAAATGCGGGGCAAACAGTTCAGCTAGGAAATGTGGTTTCAAGTACTTTACCATCATCACTCTAGATAGCATCATTTCCCCTCGACTTTCTCTCTCTGCAGTGTAACCCTTAGAACAGGGAGAAAGTCCTGGCAGACAACAAACTATAGCAATTATAATACGCGAATTGCGGTGGAACTAAGCAGCCACAAAGGAGCAGGAGCCAGAAGCAGCAACCAGAAGCAGCAACCAGAAGCAGCAACATCTTTTGATGTTGGGTTCACAAAGATTAATTTATTTGCATTTCCACAGAACAAATGTCCCTGCCGTTCCCAGAGTCTCCGGAGTTTCCAGCAGGGTCCTTTCAGGGCCCCATCGGGGTGAGCCATCTTCCGTCAATGTATTTAATTTATTCGTTATAGCCGACGGACCGAAGCAATGGAACTCTCAATTGCGGACCAAATCACAGATTGCTTCTAGCACCTTTCCCAATTTGGCAAGTCGGTTTCATTTGTTGCGCTAGATTTTTCTCAATCACATACGGGGAATGGAGCGGATCTCTGCCCTGTCCCTGGAGACTGCCGGTGGGGAAATGGGAAACTAGTCCCAGACACATCTGCGGTGGCTCCGGCTCCGGCTCCGGCCCCGGCTCCCAAAAATGCCCTCGAATAAACTCGGCTAACAAAGGAGGACATTTGCAAATTGCTTTGGTTTTCTGCCTTGCCGGGCGTAATGAGCAGATTTGTTTTAATAAGAACGGACTGCAACTAAGCGCCGGGTCTGGCCTCACTTGGCAGTTTTAAAATGAGCATCTCGACCGGCAACTAATTGTGAGCTGGATACCACTCTACCACCCACTCTGTCCCCGCGGGCGGTGTGAGCTTAACAAATCGCTAGTCCGCAACATGAATGAAATGAATCCTGCTCTCCAGCAGGGGACGCTGCTAATGTGCTCGTTAAAGTTTTCCGCTGGCAGGAAGTGAGCAAAAAGATGCGACACCTGCGGGATTACCGGCTGGACCGAAACGCCGGAATACTCGCATCCGGTCGTTATGACAATGCAGCGCATCAATGGCATGCGGCAAAATTGCCAAATAATTATCGCAGGCAGGGCTGGTCATCAGGGTTGCGGCCTCAGCTAGTTTCCAGTTAATTTTACTGTAAGGTAAATAATAAAAAATTAAGTTAATTGCCAAAGCATTACATTATTATAAACTATGAGAATTTAAATTTTCTGAAGAGGGTTAGTCTAAAACTTGTCAGACCTAAGAGCTCTCAGTCCGTGTGGCATTTACAGCTTATCACTGTCTTACTAACTCTATAAAAGCTAGTCTTTTGATCTGTACAATTTAAATAAAGGCTTTAAACACTTCAAGATTGGTTGTTAAAGTCAAATTAGCTTATTTATAATTCCTCCTTGATTTTCAATGAAAATAAAACAGCGACATTTTCTAGTATTTTCTGGTGAGCATCTCTACTGCCAGATCCTGATCCTGTGTTCGCTCTCGATTTTTGCTGGTTGCCAGGAGCGTTGCTAATTAGCGAATACCCATTCGCCCGGTCCTAGGTCGTTATATCTATTGGGTTTTTCCTCCATATATCTGCCAGCCATTGTTCGGTGTTCGATTTTCGGGCAGCAGCGTGAAATGGGATTGTGATGCGACGAACTCAAAAAAGAAGCTCAGCAAACTAACCCTTTCGGACAAGTCGAAGTTCTTTCAGACGAGCGCACGCAATTCAATTTTAAACTAACAACTTAATCCTTTATTCAATTTGAAACCCATTAAAAGGACATTGCTTATCCTTTTAAGTGAATGCAAACAGCTTTTAATGTAAATAAGAAAACGAGATCGATGCCAGAGAGCCGGAGAGTTTGCCAATCTCTTCAGTCGAATCTGCTGCCGGTCGGAGAAGTGCCTGTGGCAGTGGATGTGGATGTGGAAAATTAAAATGCAATCGGTTACCGGCTCGATTTTGGCCGAACGCCCAATTGACATTTGCAACCGCACTTAAGAGCCGTCCTTTGGTCCCTGAGCCCGGACTCTGGGTATCCGGATCCTGGGATACTGGAATCTGGAAACGCACTCGAAAACAAATCGAACTGTGGGGGGGCAAGGCTCGCCGAGGCGACTGAATTCCATTTGAATATTTCATGCTGTTGTGGTGGCAAAATTTTAAATCGACTCAAGTCAAGGGTGCGGATACCGAAATCAATCTCGATTTGTGTGGCAACCAAATTAACATAGCCGGCTCCGAAAGCAATGTAAGTGTAAGCCACTTGCCGCAGAGTCAGTTGCATTTGCTACTTAGTGTCGCCTTTGGAAGCCTCCTCCTCCTGCTCCTCCTCCTTCCATTGCCACCCACTTATCCATGTCTCTCCGATGCTGATTCTTATACACAGGGGGAAAAACAAAGCTAAGGTTTTTTTAATACATTCGAATAAACTTTTTCGAAGGTCGATATATGGCTTGAAGAATTTTCAACAATAATAAAGGGGTGCATTCAGATATAGTAAGATAATCTTTTGTTCTTGATCTAAGTTACTATTTATTAAGAATATATAAATATATATTTGGGAAGATAATTCGGAGATTTTATTTTTAAAAAGAAAGCAAACTTTCCTCTTGAAATAATGTTCAAAAATTAGTACTTGCTGTACCTTTAAATTGTAATGAAACTTATTCAAGAACTAAGGTTAATTTCTCTGTATAGAAAATACTTCAGGTAATAAATACTCTTCTTTTTATAAAAAAGTCAATAGTTCATCTTAAATTTGTTTCTTGTGTAGCAATTCGTGTTTCGGAACCATTTGAGCTGTGCATTTGCTGCTTAATACCTACAAGTTTACTTTTTTAAATGTATTTTACATTTGATTCCGGTAACGCACCATCATCACCGCCGACACCGTCACCACCATCGCCACCGCCACCACCTCCCTGCTCATCCTCTCCACTTTGGCTGATGAGAGAAGTGTCCCAAAACCGGGGCACTAAGTAGAGTTTGGGAAATTCACCATGTGCACTCACATAGTATAATTTACCCTCCTCGGCACAATAAAAAGTGGAAACTTAGCTGCAAGTATTTCTTTTTCTCCCGCCTCTTGTTGGTTTTTTTCTTTAAGCAGTGCGCCTTTTTTGATTGCCTTTTGTTTTGCCAGTTTCCCATTGTTGTTGTCCGTAATGGGCGGGAAAGCCTTCGGGGATGGGCATCTCTCAGGGGCCCCGAAGGAATTTTACACTGCCAAGGGCTTGGACACATTGTAGCACCTTCTGTGGGCAACATTTTCTAAGAGAAAGTAGCGAGATGTTGGAGAAGTATACAAAAAAATACATATATGTATATTTTCAGGGATATATGATCCTAGGAAATCATCTAAGTAAGTGGGTATAAACGGATATATTATGGATTTCAAATCATTTATTCTAAAAGAATTTGAATTCCAAAGGATACACTTAGTAGTTACATATACAAATACAGTATTTAAACTAACAATTTATTACTTATTCTATTTATTACTAGTTTCTGGTACCTTTCAAACATTATATACGACTTTACAATATTGGTTTACCCACCCCTGGGGTTTCCAAGTATTTGTTTGCTTTGCTTTGCTACTGGCGACTTCATCATCCGATTGTTCAGGCATATCTTGTAATATTTCAGTCATACTTGAATTGGATTGCTGTTCCCCTTTGTGAAAAATGACTTCAGCCTCTTTGGCCTGCAATCTGTCCCCGAGAAGGCTGAACAAATAACAATATTTGGACACGCGACCCGTGAGCCACTTGAGCCGAGTTCCGAGCGGGAAGTTGACAGATTTCGGCAGGACACAGCAAACAGGGATCACAGGGGTACCGAATGTCAGCGAGTCAATGCTGAGCAAACAAATAAATGTAAATAATGTGGAATTACGAAATTATTAAATGAAAATTAGTTGTTACCCCCAGATCTCCCCACCTACCCACTCCAGCGGAAATCCCTCCAGAAATCTCGGTGAAATGTGGCCAAACTGAGGGAATTCTCGGCGGGCTTACGGCCACTTATCCCTGTCGCAGCTGGCATCGGGACACAGTTGGCAGGACACTAATAAGCAGCCAGTCAATCGGGCCAACTGGCCGGGCTATGCCATTCTCCGGTCCACCTTCTTATCTATAAATGGCCATAAGCCACGGCCCGAAACGCTTGTCCTTTTTGTGTCCTTTTTTTTCGGACACTTACTTTTTTTCTGGTTAGCTTGCCACTTGGTCTATCATTAAGACCCGAATTTCAACACATTTGTGCGCTTAATCCCTTAAGGCTCTTTAAACTTTACACACTTTTCAGACGTCCACCTTCCTGCCGTCCCCGAAAAAAAGGACACAAATTTTGCAGTGCTTGAAAAAAAAAAAAAGAAAATCCTTTTTTCGCTGAAATAAAAAATTCTACTGGAAAAGGTTGAAACATCAGGACTAAAAGGCGCCAGCATTATGATGGGTCTTGAGTTTTAATTGAGTGTGTGGCCAGAAAGAGGAGCGGATGGTGGTCCTGGAGAAGGATGCCCCAAAAACTGTGCTAAAACAATTTGCAACGTGACTGCGAGTGTGTGTGTGTTTTGTGCCCAATTAGATTGCAGCAGCGGTCACTTGAAGGACAGGCCAAAGTTTCAGCCGACTGTCCGAAACTTTTCCATTCACGCCTCAAGTATGAGTAATTGAATCCCACTCCTGGGTCGATGGCCTCCTGCCGCTCATCAGGATATGCTAATTATCAGCTTAGGCGCATTTTTCAATTAGGCCGGACAAAGTTTCGCACCGTCAACAAATTAATTTAATTAATACGAAAAACAATTGCAGACTGAAGGTTTCAGACTGCAGAGCAAAGAAATAATGATTCCTTTGAATGCCTTTTTCGGAATATAAATGCTATGTAGTGGTTCTAATGATGTTATCATAGCATTGAATACTTTACTGTTAAATCAAAATTAATTTTTATTGACTTATCTCTTACCCAACTTTTTCGTTTGCACTTTTCAGTGCCCTCTAGGATTGTAGAAACTTCCTTCTTCCTGTTACATCTATTGTCAATAGTGTATAGTTTAGTTGTTGAGCGTGTTAAGCACGAAAAATCAAATTAGTTGCGCTTGTAATACGATCTGATTATGTGTTTTCTTTGACACTAAACGGAAGCG
>VNJV01006984.1:0-10374 GCA_008042635.1 Drosophila nikananu
CGACACCTAGCCTTGATTAATTGCCACTGGCCACACACTTAGCCACATGCTTAGCCGTTTGCAATCTGTTGGCCAACTTGTAACCGGTCATCACAAAGGAAACACCCGGGAAGCACTGCTGCAAAAAGTTTACGAAAAGCTGTTTTTTGCACAAAAATATACATATATGTAGTTTATGTTTTAATCTGATTTTTAATTTGAGTCTAAAATATGTAAAATAATTTGAATATTTTAGGGCAAATGGCTTAGTAGCACATTAACATAGAAAGTTTTATACTTATGTTGGTTTCTCTTGACTCCCATCCTTAATTTTATATCCTTTGATTTTCTTTATGTTTCATTTTTTTATGTATTATCTAATTTTATAAGAATATGTTTCTTTCACTGCAATTACATACACTTTGCCAGAAGAGCTCTAATTACGTGTGTTTGAATTGCGGTGCTCTGATTAAGGCCCTTTTGCAGGCCATCGATGATTGTGAGTGCTCCGGCAGCAGAACAATAATAACAGATGTTTGGCCAGCCCATGGAAACGGATAAGGATAATTAAGGGGAATTAGTGATGGAGCTGCTGCCGAACGACTGATCCGATTTTCACGCAAGAAGGGGAAAACTTCGGCCTGCGAATTCCAGACCAGGCCAGCAGCATTCCTGACATTTTCCGCCTGTCAGCAGATTAACAGGTGTAACCCGCCCCCAAGTGAGCCAATCGCTAAATGTTTTTGCATAAATTGATTACGATAATTTGCGCCTATACCCCCAACAACTTTGCCGCCCTCTGCGAGGCAACCTCGGAGTCAGCAGAACCGGCAAGCTGGCAGAAAGAATATCAACAAGTTGTTCGTTCGGCTTCCATAATTTATGCAGCAATGCAGTCGAACCCAATGAATATAGTGTGTCGCTCATAATTCTCCTCGGTAAATTGCTCTTTACTATTCAAAATCCACCCTCGCCCAGCCAGTGCACCACAAAGGTTGGCCATCAAGTGGGGAAATGTGTTATTGAACAAGAAAAAACAAAAGCAAAGGTCTTCAATCATGGTGATATGAAAAGGATATGGGAAGCTAAATATTTGTAGCAGATATATTTTTCAAAGTTGGTTGATTTCAGTGACTCAGCAAAGAATAATAATAATAACAAAAAAACGGATCAAATTCTCTTTAATTTTCCACCAGGGATCACCACAAGGGACTCATAAGCTAATCACATATAAAGTTTGAGAGGCATTATAATTCCCAAGTTGGAATTTGGTGATAACAGAATGTTCAAGTTCTTGAAAAATACGTTTTTGGCAATGTTAAACAACTCTTGTTGAGCATTGTAAAAACTGGTTCAATATACATATATTATAATATTTGTATAGCCTCATAAAGAATATTTTATTAAAAAGAGAGTACGATTTTTTCTTCTTTCATAATTTCAATATTTTCATAACCATTAAAAGCCAGTTTCCACTGTAGTTCTAAGGTGGGTGTCGACAGAACAAGAGTTGATTTGTGTGAGTGTTATGAAAGGCTTGAATGCAAATTACTATTATTAAGGAACAATTGCACTGTGAATTCAGAAAAATATTTGCAAAACGCCAGCCCAAAAGGGAAAGTTGAATGGCATCAAAATCCGGGTGAATCACTTCCCGAGCAGAACTTATTGGGAGGATTACACACATTCAGCAAATAGAGAACCGGGTAGGGGAGTGTTATCATCAATTGTGCCACATGTTTTTGCCCAAAGCTTCCATCCATTTAGTATTGCTCGTCACGTCTCCACAGCTTCCTCTGCAATTAAGTGTAGTAAGGGTGCATTAGACGGGGAGAGATACAGTCAAACTTCTAGAGAATTAAATGATTTCTCTTTTACTTTTTTAATTAAAATAAATAGAACTTCATTTAATAAGAAAATGTTTTGGTTTCATTTGTTATTACTTATAAGAAAATATTTTAAAAGAAACTCATTCCAAGTACTTCCTTTACATATTCATAGACTTCACTGTAATAACTTGGTCAAGTCAAGCCTGAAGCTTCTTTCCGATTGTCTGACGCTCTTCCGTTGCGGAGAAAACCAATCCGAGCTGGGAGAAGGGCCCAGAGTCCATCATCCATCAATCCTCAAACGAACTGCTACCATTACCCACATTACTCTTACCCCCAGCAAAGATTCAGGTGCACTTGGCCGGATGATAGTTGTCTTGGGGAATTGTTTTAGGCCTGGTCAGTCAGTAGCTCCATTTGCCGATTGGCAGATTAGCACAGTTTATCAAGACCCACCGCACGTGGTGGCTGGGGAACCGTTTGAGTTATTGTGGAATTTTTATTATTCCGTAATTTCGTAATTACTTATCACAGAGGCAATGCAGACCAAGCTGGCGTGCTGTTTTCTAATCTGGACCGCGAGAGAAAGGCCATAAAAATGAATGTCCAGCTGTACGCCGAGTGCTAACGACTCGAATAATGGTCGTCAAATGGTTCTGCAGGTGGTAATTCGATTTAATTGTTTTTAGTGACTTTGTAACCTGCTTCAAATTGTGGCTCTAATGGCTGAAAGATTAAGCCCATCATTGATGTCGATTTGCAGACAGATTGTTAGAGAAAAATAATGGCAAGGAAATAAAATATAAATGCTAGGGATTAAATAAAATATACATTTAATTTTATCTTGAGACTCATCCTTAGCCATAGAAAAAGTATTTATTAAGAAAGAGTATACACTGGGAAGTCTTTAGAAACCCCCAAAAATATGTACATATATTTTATAAATATATGTACATATTTATTTTTGGGAACTTGTCCAAATATAATTTCCATGCCTTGCTTATGACAGAGATCCTTAAAGTATTGCACAATTACTATTATTGTCCACACATTTCTTATAAAATTATGTAATTCATATAATAAGTTTAAAATAAGTCTTTTAAAGGTTTAATCTCCATTATATTTTAAAAACAAACCACCCTGTATAAAATTCAAAAGCTCCAAGCCTGGAAATAGCTGTGAATCATAATCGCAATAAGTAGTAACTGTTGGTCCCTTGGCTCCCCTTTATTTCCCGACTAATACACCTGCATATCTCCTATAGTTCAGAACTTATACATCGAGAAACTTAGAAAAAGAGAGCAGAATCCGAAAAAGAAGAAACTCCGAATAGGGGAGCAATAGCTCCGATCACTTTCGTTTGTGCGATGGCCGCAGTCAGAAGTAAATTCCCCAGCGAGTCGAACAGTAATCCGAGTACCAAAGCCGACAGTTTGAGGTCGTTGAAAAAACACGTGGCCACGTGTTGGCACAATTTGTGCAAAAAACTCCAGCAGCCCGCCTCTTTTCGCAAGAGTTCCCACAGCCGTTTCTACCAGATCTTTGTGAAGGCCGACTGTTCTGCGAGTTTTCCGGAAAAGTCGAGATTCGTGCGCCAATTTCACAGGTTCTTCAAGGCGGCCCGGAAAGGCGAAGGCGGCGGGGAGCCAGACCCAGAGCCGGAGTTGTGGAAAGTGCCGTTGGCCGATGGGCATAGAAGCCAAGAGCAATTGGAAATAGTAGCGAGACTTTTTTCCTCAACTCTGATCTCCACCAACGAGGAGGAGATCATCAGCACTAGTAGGAGTAGCGATTGTAAAACCAGCTACAGGAGAAGAAAGAGCCAAAGCTACTGCAGCACCAGCACCATGACCATAATCGAAAGCAACTACAGGGAAGTGCGCGACGAGTATCCCGACATCGATGCCGAGGTGCGCGCCATATTGCTAACCCATGCCCAGAATGGAATCACGATATCGAGCATCAAAGGTGAGTATTTTATGATCTTTATACATACTATAGAGTTAAGTAAAGGTGCCTTTATATGCCTTCCATTGTAAAAGCTTGGCTTTTTTACATACTTATTGAACTTAAGTCAGTGGAAAAAAGAATTAAAACTTTACTAAAAATTCTTATAAATGATTTGTAAAATGTCTTTATATAGTTAAAGAAATAATTTTAAGTCTTTGTTTTAAATAGCCTTCCTATAAGAATTTTTAGATAAGTTCTGCGAATGTTATATAATTTTCTACATGTGCTTTTCTCTGTTAACTTAGCTTTTCTGAAGCTTCCAAAAAAGTTGTTAACCCACAGAAATTTGTTACCATGACTTCTATAAAATTACATTATTTCAATGTCTTCATTTACCCAATTCACATATTTTCTTTCAGATGAATATCGCAAACAAACGGGCTACCTCTTTCCACTGGAAAACAACATTACTGATTTCCTGCTTACCATTCCGTACGTGACCGCAGAGTGCAGTCACAATGGCAAGCGGATCTTCAACCTCAAGCCTAACAAGGATAATAGCCACCTGCTGGACATGGTTCTTAACCAGAAGCAGCGCAGCGACTACAGCAGCGGAGCACCGTCCATCGAGGACAAGTTCATAATGGCTCCACCACGGGCGCCACCGCGCTCCTGGCGTAATGGATACAAGCGGCGGGCTCTGTCCCCGCTAGACAATAACCTCAATGTTGTGCTAAAGGTCAACTCGGAGAAGCCGGCGGATGACCAGAGCAAGGCGATCAATACCAGAGCGACTGCGCTGCCGCATTTGGCCAAGGCGGCAGCGGAGACGAACTGGTGCTACCAGGACAATTGGAATCATCTGTGAGTGCCAAAAGCTTTGCAATTTATTCAAACTTCATTTCCTAACTTATTAAGCAATAATTAATCGTACATTTTAATTTCCTTACTCTGCAGCAACAACATCTACCAGCAATCCAACGTAAATGCACCGCACTTGTCAATGCCCACCCAAATTTTTACTGATCCTCCGGAGCAGTCAAACCACTTGGCTAATCCGGAGCTGATCCAGCCACCCAGCAAGAACCATCACAGCCCGAAACTCAACCAGATACTCAACCCACAGCTGGACATCTTTAGGCGTCCACGCTCCTCCTGCGAGATGAAGCGGCGCCACGAGAGGACGCCCACACCCACGACAACGTCCACTGGCACGCATAACGACTCGATGCTGACCATCAGCTCGGACTACGATGCCTATCTTCTGGACTTTCCGCTAATGGGCGATGATCTGCTTCTATATCTCGCCCGAATGGAGCTCAAGTGTCGTTTCAGGCGTTACGAGCGGATCCTACAGTCGGGACTCTGTGTCTCCGGCCAGACGATCAACGGTGCCCGGAATCGGCTGAAGAAGGTCTACCTGCCCGAGGGCACTCAGATTATTGTGAACATCGGATCAGTGGATATATTGAAAGGCAGGCCGCTCGTCCAGATCGAGCACGACTTTCGGTTGCTCATCAAGGAGATGCACAGCCGGCGGTTCGTCCCGATTCTCACAAACCTCGCCCCGCTGGCCAACTATTGCCACGACAAAGGTTTGTGCGACAAGGTCCTGCGATTTAACAACTTTATACGCGCTGAGGGCAGGGGTCACCTGAAGATGATCGATATACACTCCTGCCTGATTAACGAGCGGGGCGTCGTTCGATTCGATTGTTTCCAGAAGTGAGTATTCGAATTTATTTTAATTTATAATATAAATAAAATTCAATATATCGAATTCAAATATCTCAAAACTATAAATATTCGTACCTTTACAGCGCTCCCCGTTTCGTATCGGGTTCCAAGGAGCCCTATCTGTTCTGGAACAAAATCGGAAGGCAGCGCGTGCTGCAGATGATTGAATCGCGCCTGGAGTATTGAGTTTTGGGAACAACTTGGACGGGGCTGGCACCGGTCCAGCCAATGAGGAAGATGATTTTACGATTGATCCACGCTAACGGCTCGCTGATTTTACTTGGAGTTCGCCTACGTACTATTTTAATGTGTTTTATGTGTCCCCACGTCTATGTAAATGTTTATGTCTATGTGTATTTGTACTTGTGTGCTTGTGTTAATTGTTTAAATAATTCTATGTTTTGTGTTCAATGTTAGATTTTAAATGCTTAAGGGTTGAACGCCTGCCTGTCATTGATTTTGCATTTTGTTTATCGAATTTGTGCCCACCTTTTGCCGCTGTCCCAAAAGCTGAGTGCAAATTCACTTGCGAATCAATTTCAGACACGTTGAAGCCTACTTTCCTTCTACTTTTCCCTGAAAACATTTCCCCTTGCAATCCCCTTGAATTGTAAAAATCGGATTGCAAAGCCAAATGGAACTTAAGTGCAAATCATTGCAAATGTTATAAACTGTTTTTTGCTGTTCCTGTTCTACCTTATTTGTTTGGACCAAAATGCTCCATGCTCCTGTATCGCCACCCGCCCTGTAGTGGGCGTGGTACTCAACGATACATTTGAGTCATGCTGCATTTTGGCCCAGTATGAAAATGCATTTCGCTCCACTTGAAGCTTTTACTCGCTTGCTCAAAATCATCGCCGCGGCTGATTTATTATTGATGTGTTTCAAGCAGAATCAAGTGGAGCATTTGCGCCATTTTCGTCTTCCTGTTTCCGTTTTGCTAACAAAAAATAAATCAAATGAAAAGTTTATAAAAAAAAAACTTACACTCTGCCCCAGACATGCTACCGGAAGTGCGCGCGCTTTGCGGGCAAGTGTGTTTTTGGCACAGTGTAGGTTACAGATAATGCTCCTACTTTACTGTCTTTTCTAGAAGAGCTCTCTATTTACTAAATATTTATAAACTAATTTATTGTCTCGAATGTATGTATGTTAATTGTATGTTTTGAAAGTGATCACGTTTTTTTTTTGGTATGTCCTCCTATAACAAGCTGCAATGTA
This sequence comes from Drosophila nikananu, assembly GCA_008042635.1. Lineage (NCBI taxonomy): Eukaryota > Metazoa > Arthropoda > Insecta > Diptera > Drosophilidae > Drosophila > Drosophila nikananu. Next base: position 6,717 of record VNJV01006984.1, read on the forward strand.
AAATTCTAAAAAAAATTGAAAAAATAAAAACAAATTAAAAGGGAAATTACTTTTACTTATATCGGCGTAGACTTGATTAATTTATTAAAAGTGTGTTTACTTGTAAACCCATTCTTTAATAAAATGTATTTTACCATTATAGTTAGATTTAAATAAATAAAACAGTAGTTAAATATGATATATATAACACTATAAGTAAAATAAAACTCATATATTCCTTATCATGTGAATAATTTTAAAACTCCCGCCTAATTCTAATTATCGATACATGATTAATCGATTGCGGCTAACAAAGCTACGTCTCCCACCTATACACCCAATATAATATAGTATTAATATTAGATAAAGTTTAAAAAACTTAAGGCTTTTTTATTAATTTACGTCAAAACAAACTTTTCTGACCAGTTTATGTCGTTTGAATAAACGCTACTTAGTGTGGCCAGCTGCGAAGGAGGGCGGAATATGATTGGGCTGATGAAAAACCTGAGTTTTTTCCGAGCTTTGATATCCGGTCACACTGTTAAGCAGGCCACGGCAAAAAAGTAAGCAGCTTTATACGTCAAATTGTAATAATTTCTGTAGATTTCCATCAACTGGTTTCCAGAACGTAATGGCTTCATTTCTGGCACGTACGGGCGGTCCCCTACTCGATTCCGTTAGGCCGGCGGCCGTCAAAAAGGTGAGTAGCATTGCAAAAGCCAATCAAATTGTAAAATGCGAAAAATCAGTCACTTTACATAATAAGGCGAAAAGAGAGAGGTGCAGCGAGATTGGTCGGTCTCTCTTTCACTCGCTCTGTGCGGGTAGCGGGGGTGCCGATCATTTGGCTTTGAAACTGTTTTTCTCTTCAGTGCTAATTATGCATTAATTAAGCTGACGTTTTTTATGTGGATCAAATTGTTTAAAAAATAACACACCAGCAAAACGACTGTTCTATATGTGGTTTAAGTGCCAAAGAGAATCACGATCCCGCGAAGACACCTGACTTTCTGTTGTTGTATTAGTGTGACGCAACTCGTACGTGTATTTGTGTGTGCGTGTGCGTGGACCTTGAAAGCCTTATTTATTCCCCCTACTTAATTTTTTTTATCAATGAGCGGCGGATGACAACTGTTGCTTCGCCTTTTGTTGTTGTAGCTGTTGTTGTTCTTGTTGCCGGGCCCTCTAATTAAATTTTTAATCTGTGAATTAGATTTGGTTATCATCGTGAAAATGCCGTTATCCGTAGACCGGGCTCCTAACCCACATTCCGTCTCTTTTGCTCATTTTGTTTATGTTTTTTTTTTGTATGAATCAGCGAACCAGTTTTGAAATATTTTTTGCTTGACAATGACCTCGTGACTGCGAGTTGGCTTTTTTCTTTGATTAAAATTCAATAATAAAAAAAAAACAATATTAAATTGATTTGTTTTTAAGGCGTAAAACAATTGCATTACTATAAAAAATATAAATGCATTCTTTAATTTTTTTTTTAATTTGGTCTTACCGTATCTTTAATTTTTCTATTTGTTTTTAAACTAATAATTTAATGTTTTCTTACAGATTCTCGGCTTGGCTCCCATCGCCGTACAGCAATTGAGGAACCTCAATGTCCAGGAACATGTGTCTTACACTCTCCTCAACGAAAGCAAAATCCCAACACCACGGTGAGTAAAGCAATCCCACTCGGAAATTATCAAATTCGGCAAATAAAAACAACAATCGGTTGCAAAGTTTTTCGGTTCAAAGTCCAACGAAAGTGCCGCGTTGTTCATTGCGTCGACAAGGGTCTTTGGTTTATTTTTATTTCGGACTTTGTATGGAACCTAATAATTTGCATCAATTACTTGGCTGGGGTAAACAAACCAAAGAAACGCAGCCGCCGAGATGATAAGGGTGATAAGATTCTATATACACTTTGAACGATGCGGAGTAGTGACAGGGGTCAGTGACGTAGGTTCTGATAAGATGTAAAAACTGAGATAGTTGAGCTTTTGATACTGTTGCAATGTTTTTTTAAGTGAATATTATTGTAATGAATGTAATGAATTTGATTGCATTTAAATTAAATGTTAAATGAATTTAAAACATGGTTTCATTCAGATTTCTAACCATAAGCGTGTCATACCTAAGCTCTTTAGCATAATCACGCCATCATGCGTCTTTAAAGGTATGCTATTATCATCTGCTGAACGTCCGAATAACCTTGTCGATTCAAATTCCCAGCCTTAGAATATTAACTTGAAAACGTTATCATTAAGTATTGCCAAAGATCAAAAGATCATTCATCGTAAAGAAAAAGAGCTCCCAGAAATCATTTGATGTGCTAAAGTGACTCATTGATTTTGCAGATTTGCTGTTGCCAAGAACGGCAAGGAGGCGAACGACATTGCCACCAAGCTGAAGACAGACAATCTGGTCCTAAAGGCACAGGTTCTGGCCGGTGGACGCGGTAAGGGTACATTCAAGAATGGTCTCAAGGGCGGTGTTCGTGTGGTCTACGAGTAAGTTTTATATATTTCCTTGATCTCTGGAAGAATATTAAATGTATTTTTCTTATAGCCCCAAGACTGCTGAGGAGATTTCCTCCAAGATGCTTAACCAGCTGCTGGTCACCAAACAAACCGGGCCGGCTGGTCGCATTTGCAATAAAGTCATGGTGGCTGAGAGGAAATTCCCACGCCGCGAATTCTACTTTGCTGTGATGATGGAGCGAGCCTTTAACGTAAGTCACAATATATTTCATTATATAATTATGTGAAGAAGTTTTATAATTAAAATCATACACTTTGTAGGGCCCCGTCCTTATCGCATCGAAGGAGGGTGGCGTTGACATTGAGGAAGTGGCCGCCAGCAGTCCCGACGCCATTATTTATGAGCCCATCGACATCGACACCGGCCTGACCTGCGAACAAGCCAAAAGGGTCATCGAGAAAGTGGGTTTGGGGGGCGAGGGTGAGGAAACCCACATCAAGATGCTTGAGAACATGTACGATTTGTTTGTGAAGAAGGATGCTCTCTTGGTCGAGATCAATCCCTATGCTGAGGATGCCATGTCAGGCTGTAAGTTTGCAAGTTTGGTTATTTCTTCTACATGTTTATTTTTCGTCATCCTTTTACTAATACCTCATTCCTCTGCTAACCCAATTAACTCATTTGTGAATGTCATAATGCTGGATTTCTCTTTGTGTCTGTCCAGGCTGTAAGTATACTTAACCATCTAACATTGCATATTTTGTTCTTGTGAATCTTTTATTTACCAACGATTTTAATATGATTTAAATTACCTCCTTGTAGTCTTCGCACTGGACGCCAAACTGCGCTTCGACGACAACGCCGAGTTCCGCCAAAAGGAGCTCTTCGCGCTGCGCGATTGGACCCAGGAAGATCCCAAAGAGGTAGAGGCTGCCAAGTACAATCTGAACTACATTGCCCTGGATGGCACCATCGGCTGCATGGTGAATGGTGCTGGTCTGGCTATGGCCACCATGGACATCATTAAGTTGTATGGCGGTGAACCAGCCAATTTCCTCGATGTGGGTGGTGGTGCCACGGCCGAGGCTGTGAAGGCTGCCTTCAAGATTATCACTTCTGACCCGAAGGTGCTCTGCATCCTGGTTAACATTTTTGGCGGCATTATGCGATGCGATGTCATTGCCGAGGGCATCATCTCCGCCAC